>JAMRYI010000455.1:0-132171 GCA_029231635.1 Ditylenchus weischeri
AGTTATTAATCCCTTGTTTGGTCTTACCGAAAGGGAATTACAAATTGCAGAGTTGTACAGCAAAGGTTATGGTAATCTCGAAATTGCAAACCTTCTGGATCTTAAGCAGAATACCGTAAGTACCATTAAAAAACGCATATTTGACAAATTAAAGATTGATAATATTGTTGAACTTATTGAATTGGTAAAAAATCATCAGTAATTATTACGTAGAAATTCTCTTATAAATTTTAACTGCCTTTATCAAACTGTAGATAATTATCTATAGCTGATCGACATTTATCGATGCTTTTTGCTGTGTTTGTATGTCGATACGTTACTACTTTTGTCTCAAGAAGAATGTCACTAGTTATCATTCAAAAATAGATTAGTAACAAAGCAAGATTTTTTGGTTGGGGAGGTAAAAACACAAATGATAAAAAAATTTTTTGCAGAGTTGAAAGACTCTGCAAATTGTACTTAACCTTGAGAAAAAATTCGGAGACGATTCTAAAAACACAATTATTACAACCTTTTGTATAATCACAGAACTTCAGGTTCTGTGATCCATACAGACGATTCAGATATTTTGAATTGATCAATCTTAAAACATTCAACAACTAAATTAATATTTACAAGAGTGATTTCGTTCAGGAAATTGCTCTTGTAATGTTTTATTCAATGATGTATTTTAAAAATCATAATTTTTGTAGATAAATATCTACAATGAAGTCGACATTTATCGATAGAATTTACTGGCTTCATATATTGCTATGTTAGTATTTTTGTCTCAAGATAAATGTCACTAATCATCTTTCGAAAATATAGATTAGTATCGGGACCAAAAATATTTGGTTGGGGAGGTAGAAACACAAATGAGAAAAAAACAAAGTATATTTTGCAGAGCCAAAAGGCTCTGTGGATTATACTTTAAAATTGAGAAAAATCGGAGACGATTCTAAAAAACACAATTGTTGCAACCCTTAGTATAGTCGCAGAGCTTCCAAGCTCTGTGATCGATACAGGAAAATTCAGAATATCTGAATTTTAGACTCAAGGTTAATGATTGTTTAAAATAAACATCCTGTAATTAACCTTACGATGTATAAGAGCGATTTCTTTAAGGAAATCGCTCTTATTGTTTTTAGTCTCGTGATTCTAGATTGATTTGTTTGCCAATATTTGATCAATGTTTGGCTTTATGATTTAATTATTAAATTTTAAAGGATATTTCACGTTTTTATAACTATCAATACTTGCTTTTAAAGATCCTACTGCTAATTCGGCTTTCAGTAACAACGGGATATGATTTGCATCATTGGAAACCCACATCGTAACTCCTTCTTTTTCTTTAAAGACTCTTCCGCTTTTTACAGAAGGAATGATTTTCAATGCATTAATCGTCCCGAACTTTGTTTTTAAATTTTCTGTTCCTACTACTTTTAATTGAAACGGAAACATTTCGTCGTCAATCCAGACATTCATGTTAAAAACTGTACCTGTTCTTAGTTCTGCCGGAGATTTACTTCTGAGAAAATAGAAGCAGGAAAGCATATCCTGAACGCCCTTTACAGATTTTATAGTTTTAGAACCATTCGCAGGATTTTTTTTATCCGTTAAAATTAAAGTATTGTTATCATGGTTAAACGTGGTCTGCAAATGTTGCGTATATCCTCCCTCCTTTACATTTCTTACATAGAAACTTGGCAGTTCTGTCTGCATATCGATATAACTTTCGTATAAATCTTCGACTTTAAAAAACGCTTTCACAGCTCCGGATGTTTGTCCTGTTCCTTTTACGTAAAGATGAGGAGTTCCTTTATAATTTGTTTTTTTTGCTGTAAGATTGGCAGATCCCGCTGTTAAAAATCCATAGTGAATTCTAAGTGTTAAAGATTCTCCATCATTGATATTTGTAATCTGACTTTTGCCAAAAATGAAAACAAATAGTGTCGTAATATAAAATAATTTTTTCATAATATAAATTTTACAAAAACACTGCCAAATAAAGAGCAGGTTTTGTACGTACGAGATATGATAAATCTCAGTTTTTTATTTAATCTCAATAAATATGCTTCGCATTAAAATTAGTAAATTTGCAGTTACATACAATTAAATTATCTGAATATTATGATAACGACAGACATATTGATTATTGGAGCAGGACCAACAGGACTTTTTGCTGTTTTTGAAGCAGGTTTACTAAAAATGAAATGCCACATCATCGATGCACTTCCTCAACCCGGAGGTCAGTTGGCAGAGTTGTATCCTAAGAAACCTATTTTTGATATTCCTGGTTATCCATCTGTAAATGCAGGTGAATTGGTTGATAATTTAATGGAGCAGATTAAGCAGTTTCAGCCAGGTTTTACATTAGGAGAAACGGCTGTTTCCTATACAAAGGTAGACGAAGAATGGTTTGAAGTTGTTACCAATAAAGGAACTGTACACAGATGTAAAGCAATTGCCATTGCAGGTGGTTTGGGAACTTTTGAACCCAGAAAACCGACTATGGAAAATATTGCAGACTATGAAGAGAAAGGTCTGGAATATTTTGTAAAAGAGCCAGAACATTTCAGAAACAAAAAAGTAGTCATTGCCGGTGGTGGAGATTCTGCTTTGGACTGGAGCGTTTTCTTATCGAATGTTGCAAGTGAAGTTACTTTAATCCACAGAAGAAATGAATTCCGTGGTGCCTTGGATTCTGTAGAAAAAGTGCAGGACCTGAAAAATCAGGGTAAAATTAAATTAATTACTCCGGCAGAAGTTACTGCAATAAAAGGTGATGGTAAAGTAGAAGCAATTACTGTTGCGGTTGATGGGCAGGAAGCTTACGACATTGAGACAGATTATTTTATTCCGCTTTTTGGATTAACTCCAAAATTAGGAGAGATCGGAAATTGGGGATTGAATATCGAAAAAAATGCAATTGTAGTTAATAATGCTTTAGATTATCAGACAAACATCGATGGTATTTACGCAATTGGAGATATCAACACCTATCCGGGGAAATTGAAATTGATTCTTTGTGGTTTCCATGAGGCAACTTTAATGTGTCAGAGTGTTTATAACAGATTAAATCCGGGTAAAAAATTCGTCCTTAAATATACAACGGTAAGTGGAGTAGATGGTTTCGACGGAAGCCGTAAAGAAGCTGAAAAAGCAGTTGTAAAGAAAATAGATTAATTATTATTTAGTTGTCAGTTGTTGGTTATCAGTTTTCAGTAAGACAGAAACCATCAACTATCAACAATCAACTATCACCAAAATGAGCGATATAAATATAAAAATAACCGATAGAGAAGGCGTAACTCACGATATTGTTGCTCCAACAGATATGTCGATGAATTTAATGGAAATCATTCGTTCTTACGAATTGGCAGAAGAAGGAACAATTGGAGTTTGCGGCGGAATGGCAATGTGCGCTTCTTGTCAGGTTTATGTAATCAGCGATCCAGGATTGGAAGCAATGGGAGATGAGGAAGATGCGATGCTTGGTGAAGCTTTCCATGTGAAAGAAAACAGCAGATTGGGTTGCCAGCTTCACATTGCGGAAGAAATGGAAGGTCTTGAAGTAGAGATTGCTCCTTATCCGTAGAGATTCTTATCATAAATTTAATCACCCTTCGAACAGTATTCGAGGGGTGTTTTTATTAGTAATATTAGGTTCTATTAATCATTTACGTAATTTTTTAACTCATCTAGGATAGTTGCGAATACGTTTGGTGAGCTACGAAACGTCAAATTTTGTTTTGAAGGTATAAAGATTAAAAGTTGAAAGGATTTATCTTATCAAACCTAAAAAACGATTTTTTAATTTTTTGCTTTTGGAAGAAATTTTTAATAAAGAACTTCAATGTGGTTCCAATTGTATTTCCCTATTTTTTAAATGGATTATTTTTAAATAATAATTTTCTACAGACAGGAATTATAAAGCATGGTTTAAATTCCGCAGTAATGACTCGAAGATTTTATTAAGATAATTAATCTTGATTTTCACTTAAAAATATTAAAAATACAATTAAACACAAAGTAAAATCTTATTTTTGCCTTATGTTGAATTTACGAACGGTTACAGTACTGCGCTACATTCTCCCGCTGAGAGAAGGCGGCTCTCTGCCTGCTTTGGCGGAAGCTGATGATGAATTTAAATATGTTTTAAAATTCCGTGGTGCCGGTCATGGTGTAAAAATGCTGATTTCCGAACTTTTGGGAGGTAAAATCACTGAAGCTTTAGGAATAAAAATTCCTGAACTTGTTTTTGCGCACCTTGATGTAGATTTCGGAAGAACTGAAGCAGATGAAGAAATTCAGGATTTGCTGAAATTTTCTGAAGGTCTGAATCTTGGTCTTCACTATCTTTCGGAAGCGATTGCATTTGATTCCAGTATAAAAGTTGATCCTCTTCTGGCTTCAAAAATTGTCTGGTTAGATGCTTTTATTACCAATATTGACCGTACTTTCAGAAATACCAATCTTTTGATGTGGCATAAAGAGCTTTGGGTAATCGACAATGGTGCTTCGTTTTATTTTCATCATTCGTGGCAGAACTTTGATACGGCTGCAAAACACCTTTTAAGTATGTGAAAGATCATGTGTTGCTTCCGCAGGCGACAAAACTTGACGAAGCAGATGCATTTGCTCACGAAGTTTTAAATGAGACTATTTTAAGAGACATTGTAAATTTAATTCCTGAAGACTGGCTGCATTGGAAAGATGTTGATGAAACGCCTGATGAAATAAGAGAAATCTATTTTCAGTTTATGAAAACCCGATTAGAAAACTCCCAAATCTTTGTAAACGAAGCCAAAAATGCAAGAGGATAAAATATACGAATACGCTGTAATACGTTTGGTACCGAAGGTTGAGAGAGAAGAATTTTTCAACATCGGCTTGGTAATGTTTTCAAAAAGAGAAAAGTTTATCCGTGTAGAGTTTTATCTCTGTCCTGATAAATTTAAGCTTATGAAAAGTAAGCTCGATTATAATGACATCATTCAAAATCTGGAAAGCTTTAAAAAAAATAGCCAATGGAGAAAAAGATGGCGGTCCTGTCGCTCAAATGGATATTCCTGAACGTTTCAGATGGCTGACTGCTTTGCGAAGTGCGGTAGTACAGACATCACGACCTCATCCCGGAAAATCTAAAGATCTGGAAAAGACTTTTGGTAAACTTTTTGAGGAGTTAGTAAAATAATCTTTTATCAGACTACTTTATGAATTTATCAATCAACAATACACATCTCTGCAGGTTTTTTATAAACCTGTTTTTTATTTTCTTTTTCTCAGCATCAATATTTGCACAAAAACCCAAAAGTGAACTTTTACAGGAAAAAACATCGGTAACTGAAAACATCAGTTATAAAAAAGATGGCAAAGGAAATCCTGTTTCGCTGGATATTTACCGTCCGAAAAACTCATCACAAAAAGATCTTCCGGTTGTAATTTATCTTCATGGCGGAGCTTGGGTAGAAGGTGATAAACTAATAACTGCTGATAATTATGTTGAAAATACCATTCTGAAACTTGTAGAAAAAAGATTTCATTGTGATAAGCGCCAATTATCGTTTGGTAAGCGAAGACATTCATTTTCCCGGTCCTGTAGAAGATACAAAAGATATTGTAAGATGGGTGAGAAAAAATGCCGAACAATATCAATTTGATGCTGAAAATATAGGTTTCTGGGGTGTTTCTGCAGGTGCTCATCTTTCACTTTTATCAGCTTATACAGATGACAATACTTTTTTAGGAGATCCAGAACTTTCAAAATATTCTAGTAAAGTAAATTATGTTGTCGATAATTTCGGACCTACCGATATGAACAGACTGCTGCATACAAAAGCTCCAAAACCGCTTCTTTTTATTGTAGGTTTAATTTCAAAGAAAATCATTGATATCCGAACCAAACTCGCCAAAGGAATTACAGGATATGACATTAAAACAGAAAGAAAAAAAGTGATAGAATTCTGCAAGACGATTTCACCGCTTTCTTACAGTAAAAATATGGTTCCGACCTTAATTCTGCATGGTGACAAAGATAAAATAGCTCCGATAAGACACTCAAAAAGACTGCGAAAAATGCTGGAGAAAAGCAACACAGAAAATTCTTTAATTGTTGTAAAAAAAAGGAGATCACGGTTTCAGAACTACCGATACGACTTACCAGAATGAACTGAATGATGCGATGGTAAATTTTATTATGAGTCAGAAAAAGTAAAAAAAATTAAGATTCAGAATTAACAATTTATAATTTTCTATATCTAAAAAATTATAAAACTAATTTCTCATGCATCTTAAAAATCTACTTTTCACAGTTACATTACTGATAGTTCTACGTTCATGCAGTTCAAATGATGTTGCAGATCAAAATCAGACAGGAAATCCTGAATCTCCGGAAGCTATGTATTTCCCACCAACTAACAGCAATGATTGGGAAACCAAATCAGTCAGCAGTTTGGGCTGGAACCAAAGTAAAATTCCGGATTTGCTCAATTATCTTCAAACGAAAAACTCGAAAAGCTTTATTATTCTTCAGAACGGAAGAATTGTTCTTGAAAATTATTTCGATTCTCATACTTCAACTTCTCTTTGGTATTGGGCGAGTGCAGGAAAAACTTTAACCTCTACTGTTACAGGAATTGCTGAACAGGAAGGCTTTATCAACATTAATCATAAAGTTTCGGACTACATTGGAAACGGATGGACAAATGAACCTTTGGCAAAAGAAAACCTCATCACCTGCAAACATCTTTTAACAATGACTTCCGGTCTGGATGATGCTTTAGGAGATAATGTGGCACCAGCAAACCTCCAATATAAAGCGGATGCCGGAACAAGATGGGCATATCACAATGTCTATGTAAAATTGCAGGATGTTGTTTCTCAAGCTACCGGAAAAACATGGTCGGATTATTTTAATTTAAAACTGAGAGATAAAATCGGGATGAACGGAAACTGGATTCAGAACGGAGATAGCAGTGTTTATTGGAGTAATACAAGAAGCATGGCTCGATTCGGATTGCTGGCTTTAAACAATGGCAACTGGAACGGTTCTCAGATTGTCAATGCTAATTATTTTAACAGCGCAACCACTACATCACAGAATATCAATCTTTCTTATGGTTATTTATGGTGGCTCAATGGAAAAACAAGCTATCATCTTCCACAATCTCAATTGCAGTTTCCCGGAAAATTAATTCCCAATGCTCCGGATGATATGTATTGCGCTTTGGGTAAAAATGATCAGAAAATATACGTTGTTCCGAGTAAAAAATTGGTTATTATAAGAATGGGAAATGCAGCAGATAATGTAAATCTTGCACTTTCTGATTTTGATGATGTGTTGTGGCAGAAAATAAATGCGGTTATTATTTAATTCTTAACCTTATTATTTTTTAATTTTCTCTATTCTTTTTATTTCATTTAAAAGCAAAGGAAAAGCGGGATGAGCCATTCCTCCGTGATCGAAACCGTCAAGTTCGTAGAGTGTAGTCTGCTGATGTCCTTTCAGTTTCATCATTCTCCACATATAGGCGTTTTCTTCATATCTTCCCAATAGTTCTTTCTCACGATCGCCTGTTATCAGAAGTAAGGGCGGTGAATCTGCACGAATAAAATGAAGCGGAGCATATTCATCAATTCTTGCATCAAGCTCATCAATTCCCTTTTCTTTTCTGGTGGTAAAATGGGAAATCATCTGTCCGCTGAAAGGGATAATTCCGGCTAATTGATTGGCATCTATTTTATATTTATTCAGATACGTTTTATCCAAACCCACCATAATGGCAAGATAACCTCCTGCGGAATGTCCGCTGATGAAAATTAAATCTTCACTTCCTCCATATTTTTTGATATTATTAAAAACCCATGCAGTTGCAGCAGCGGCATCTTCAATATATTTCGGAGCATTTACTTTTGGCGAAAGTCTGTAATTTACTCCCACTACAGCTATCCCTTTATTCTTCAGTTCTTCCGGAATATCTTTTTGTCCGCCCGTTAAACCACCTCCGTGAAACCAGATAACTGTTGGAAAGTTTTTTACATTTTTAGGGATATACAAATCCAGAACGCATCTTTCATTAATGTAAGCATCGGATTTATTAGTTTGATTATCATAATAATGAATATCTTTAGCAATCGTGTATTCCTGAGAAAAAAATGGACTACAAAACAGAGTTACAACCAAAAATATAAGAATTCTTTGCATGTTGGAAATTTTTTGATGTCCTAAATATACGAAATCTATATTGTCTCAATTGTGAGTAATAACATTTTCATTGGTTATATAAAAAAAACGGACTCAATAAAATTGAGTCCGCTAATGAAAAATTTAAATCTATTTTAAAAACTAATATTGATTCTTGAAAAAACGTATCTTCCGTTTTGCCCAAACTGCGAGGTAGAACGCGAATAGATAAATTGATTGTTATTGGAAGATGCCGGAAGATTTTCCGTAGGATAAATATCGAAAAGATTGTTTACACCAAGTGTAAAACCAATATTTTTGGTAAACTGATATGCCATAGAAACATCTGTTATGATTTTATCGGTAATTTTCTGATGCTCATTAAAACCTACAACGCCATCTCCGTTTACATCAATAATATCTGCTCCTGTTACATTTCCGAAATAGGTATTTCTTAAATAAAAACTTGCATTTTTTCCATGCTAAACTGTGGAACAAGCTGGCTTTTACTCTCGGAACAGCTTCTTCCAGATAAACTCTGGATTTTTCTGAAAAGAATGTGTTTTCTAATCCCAGACTTTGTAATTTAGGAGAAGTATGCGTTTCACCAACTTTGCGGGTTTCATTTAAATTAATTGCAAAATTATTATCCAGTTTGAAATCTGAAAATCTTGCATTATGCGTAATTACAACATCCAGACCTTTAGTTTCGGTATCAATAGAATTGGCAAAAAACTGCGCTCCGTTTACACCCAAAGCATTCACTAAAGTACCTGTAAACTGATCTGTTAAAACAATTCTGTCGTCAATTCTGGTAAAATATCCATCTGCAGTAAACGTAAGATTTGCAGCCGGAATCTTATAGGTAAAACCTACACTTGCAGATTTTGAAGTTTCCTGTTTCAATTTCGGAATACCAAAATCTTCAGCTATTTTAGAATCATTGCTGAATGTTCCCTACTTCTCTCAACTGTCCGTTGGTATATAAAGTAGAAGTTACATTATAGTAAATCTGATGAATAGATGGTGCTCTGAAACCCGTAGAACCCGCAAACCTGAAATTCAGATTGTTTGCAAGCTTAATTCTGGAAGCTAATTTATAATTAAATGTAGAACCAAAATCTGAATAATTTTCATATCTCGCTGCTGCATCTAGCAAAAGCCAATCGGTAAAATTCAGTTCTATATCTGCATATCCTGCAACCGACTGTCTGTTTTTATCCACCGCATTTTCCGGTCTGAAACCTGCAAAAACCTGCGAACCTCCTGCAAGTGCATTTCCAAAGAAATCTGTAGGACGCTGCGTCGTATTATTCCAGACATTTCCATTGACATCGTATGTTGCATAAGAAGCTTCTTCACCGGCAGTAATTTTGAAATTTTCATAACGGTGTTCTGCTCCAAAAGCTATATTAATCCCGCTCCAGACATCATATTTTTTAGCAATATCTACATTGATCGTATTCTGAGAAAACTGTAATCCACCTGCACGGAATTCACTTGGAGAAGCAAATCTTAATGACGTATTTCCTGTATTTTTAATATTATAATCGAAAGAATTTTGTCCGAAAGTATTGCTGAAATCTACATTCCAGCCATCCCAGTTTCCTTTAATTCCCGCAGAAAGAGACAAATCCTGAATATCTGTTCCTATTTGCGGTAAATATCCGTTGCTGTACAATCCTGTAAAAGTTCTGCTCTGGTTTGGTCTTCTGTAAAAGCCTCCTGAAGTTCCGCTTCTGTAGCTATACCCTCCAAAAGTATATACTTTCCAATTATCATTTATCGGCATTTCTACATTGGCAAAAAGCTGATGATTATTCAGTTTCGATTGCCCAACCTGCATATTGTAATCTTTTCTGGTAAGACCTCTGTAATCTAATTCCTGATTGGTAACATCCTGATTTAAAATTCCCTGTAAAGCAGAAATCGTATTGGCTCCCTGAATCTGATTTTGAAAGGTTGGAGTAAAATAATCGACTCCTTGCGCATATTGATGAATGTAATTAATCAACTGCTGAGAATTTGGAGTTGAATTGATGTTTGCAAAAAGAGAAGAAAGGTTTACACCATCATTTAAAGCACGCTTTTCTATCGCATTGTATGCATTAAATATAGCTCCGCTTTCCGTTCCCGCTCTGTATGTAGGATTTCTGAATTGTGAAGTCCATGTTACATTATAAAAACCTCCTTTCTTGCCTATTTTATTGCCATAATTCAAGTCAACCTGAATATTTTGTCCGTCGAAATCTCCTGTATGATCGTTTGCTGTCGGTGTCAAATTTCCACCATACGTTAACTGACCAGTCAATTTTCCGGTATCTTTTTTCAGACCTAAATTGATCACTCCCGCAATAGCATCAGAACCATATTGTGCCGAAGCGCCGTCTCTCAAAACTTCTATTCTGTTGATTGCAAAAGAGGGTATTGCATTAAGATCTGTTCCTACAGTTCCTCTTCCCGGACTTCCGTTTACGTTCACCAAAGCCGAAGTATGTCTTCTTTTACCATTCACCAAAACCAAAACCTGATCCGGACCAAGACCTCTTAACTGAGCAGGATCTAAATGATCTGTACCATCTGCATTGGTTTGTATTGTTGAAGTAAATGAAGGCGCAACCGCATTCAAAATTTGCGAAATATTGGTTTGCGGTAAAACGATTGATGATTCTTTTATATTAAAAACATCTACCGGAACCGGACTATCAGTTTTTGATCTTGCTCCGCTTCTTGAACCCAAAATGACTACTTCCTCTACATTTCCCGTCTTCACTGTATCTTTCTTCTCCTGTGCAAAAGCATAAGTTCCTAAGAAAAATAAAACTGAAGCCGAAACAATTGTCTTCTTATTTCCCATACAATCTCGTTTATTTTTTTAATTTTTTGAGGGAACAAAAGTAAATCATATTTATTAGTCTACAAAACTAATAGACTAATAAATTACAAAAAATGCTGATCGATTGATTCTATTTTAAAAAACTTTAACTTTAAATCTTCGTTAATTTGGCGAATTTTAGGATAAGATTTTTCTCACCTTCATGTAGGAAAATAACTTTCGCTTTGATGTTTTGAGGATCTGTACCGTCCAGAAAAGCAACCTCACCGATTCCGAAACGGTCGTGTCTTACTTTATCTCCCACTTCTATATCCTGTGAAGATGCGCCACTAGGATTGATAATTTTTGCTGTAGCTACAGGTTTCAGTTTTCTTGGTTCGGCAATTGGTTTATCATTTTCAGATTTAGAAATGGTTTTCTTCTCAATTTTTTTAAAGCTTCGCATTTCTGAAGGATGCTCATCAAAAATATTAGATGTAATCCCCGCATTATTAATAAATCTTTTTTCGATTGCAGGATTCAGAAACTCAATATATTCTTCGTCTACTTCACTCAAAAATCTTGATGGTTCCGCATCGGTAATTTTACCCCACTGAAACCGTGAAATTGCATAAGAGAAAAATGCCTGTTTTTCGGCTCTCGTTAAAGCCACGTAAAACAAACGTCTTTCTTCCTCCAGATCTTCTCGTGTGGCAGAACTCATAAAACTCGGGAAAAGATTTTCTTCCAAACCTACCAAATGTACAACAGGAAATTCAAGACCTTTTGAAAGGTGAATCGTCATTAAAGAAACCATATCTTCCTCATCATCTTTTCTTTGTGTATCAGCAGAAAGTGCAATATTTTCAAGGAAATTCGGTAAACTCGGGTCTCCGTCTTCCAACTGCATCTGTTCTTCTATAAAACCCTGCATCGAGTTCATCAATTCCTGTACGTTTTCTACTCTGGAAATACCTTCCGGGAGTCTGGTCGTCTTTCAAAAACTTTATCAATCCGCTTCGTTTAGCAACTTCCATTGCTACACTGTAAGCAGTTTCTGTTTTAAGCAATACCTGAAATGCTTTGATCATCGACCAAAAATCACTCAGCTTGGTTAAAACTCCATTATTGAATTTCAATTGCGGTGCATACATTCCTAAATTATCCAGAACTTTAGACACGGCAACGTTTTGTGAGTCTGCGAAGACAATCAATTTATTTTGTGTTGTCTCACCAATTCCTCTTGTCGGGTAATTGATGATTCTCATTAAAGCTTCAGAATCACTTTCATTTACCAAGAGACGAAGATAAGCGATCAAATCTTTCACCTCTTTTCTTTGGTAGAAAGACAAACCTCCATAGACTTTATAAGGAATATTTTTACGTCTTAAAGAATCTTCAAATGCTCTTGTCTGAGAATTGGTACGGTATAAAATAGCAAAATCACTGAATTTTTTCTGCTCTCTGTTTCTCAGTTCCCAGATATTTCCGGCTACGAAATTGGCTTCATCTGCGTCGGAAAGTGAACGGTAGATTTTAATTTTTTCACCTTCTTCATTTTCACTGAAAACATTTTTCTTAAATTGCTGAAGATTTTTCGCAATGACTACATTGGCAGCATTTACAATATTTTGTGTGGAACGGTAATTCTGTTCCAGAGAAACAGTAACCGCATCCGGATAATCTTTTTTTGAAATTTAAAATGTTATAAATATTCGCTCCACGGAAAGAGTAAATAGACTGTGCATCGTCTCCCACCACGCAAATGTTTTCAAATTTTGAAGCTAATGCCTTTACAATTAAGTACTGAGAGTGATTGGTATCTTGGTACTCATCCACCAGAATATATCTGAATCTGTCTTGGTATTTTGCTAAAACTTCCGGGAATCTCGTTAACAATTCATTGGTTTTCAACAACAAATCATCAAAATCCATCGATCCGTTTTTGAAGCATGCTTCTACATATTTTTCATAAATTTTCCCTATAAATTTCATGTTGGCTTTTTCGTCAGCTTCCATCAATTCGGGATTGTTGTAATATGCTTTTACGGTAATCAGGTTATTTTTATAATTAGAAATTCTTGCCTGTACTTTTTTTTGGTTTGTAAAGATCGGCATCAATATTCATATCCTTCAGAACTTTTCGGATGACATTTAAAGCATCCTGCTGATCGTAAATGGTGAAATTTGAAGGATACCCAAGATAATGCGCCTCGCTTCTCAGAATTCTCGCAAAAACCGAGTGAAAGGTACCCATCCAAAGACTTCTTGCATTGCTTTGTCCTACAACTTTTGCAATACGTTCTTTCATTTCTTTTGCCGCCTTATTGGTAAAAGTAAGTGCAAGAATATTAAAAGGATCTACTCCGTTGTTAATCAAATGGGCAATACGCATTGTAAGAACACGAGTTTTTCCGGAACCGGCTCCTGCAAGTACCATCAATGGTCCCTGTAATGTGGTAACAGCTTCATATTGCGATTCATTGAGTCCTTTCAGATAATCCATACAGCAAAAAAATTTTGGAACACAAAATTAGTGTATTAAAAGGAGAATACAAATTTTTAGCTTTTGTAAAGACTGTTAAAAAGAATTCTGTTTTTATATTTAAGATGAGCACCCGTTTAGTTGTTTGATCTTGAAACTTCAAGCCATTTGTTACCAATCCAGACTAAATGCAGAACATCTTCGACTCCCAAATTAAAATTACCAGAAATATTTACGTTACCTCCGTCTATCAACTGTGCCGCTCCTGCGATAGGATAAATAAAAAGCATCTGACCATCTACAAGTCCATTGCTCAATGTAAATTTTCTGTTACCTGATGTAGAATTATCAGAATTAAGTTTAATATTACTAAAATTTCCTACAGTAATTACCTGATCGTCTGCAGTTAAATTCACAGTAGTAGAATTTAACGAAAAGCCACCATTTACCTGCAGAGAAGTTAAAGGATTAATTGTTTTAATCCCTATGTATCCAATTTCGGAAATGCGAAGATTCTCTGTAGAGTTTGTTTTGAATATTAAAGGCTGATTATCTGTAGTACCTAAGAAATTTAAACTTGTATTTGTTCCTGCGTTACCTGATAAAGACCAGTTGTTACCGTTACTTTGCGGAACCCATGCAGAACCGGACCAGATGAGAGTTTGCCCAATTGAAGCTCCGTTCTGTGCTATTTTTAAAGGATTTCCTGTTTTACCATCTCCTGAAAGTGTAGCATCCGTAATTACACCTATTAATCCGGAGCCAGCCTGTGAAACAACCATATTAGAACTTACTCTGTTTACAAAACCAGAGTTATCAATTACCAGAATTGAATCTTTTGCAGAACTTGTTGACGCCAGATTTTTTGCCTGTCTTACTCTCATATTCCCATTAATATCGAGTGTTGCAGTTGGAGAGATTGTATTAATCCCTACCTGACTATGTGAAAAAATTAAAATTAGGAAACAAATAATGATAGCAATTTTTTTCATTTTTATAAGTTTTTTATTCTATAAAAATAATAAAAAAATGATATGCATTAAATAAATAACAAATTATTTCGAATAGGTTTTTAAGCGATCTACCATATCCCCCAGATCAAAAGGTTTAGCGATGAATGCATCTGCACCTGCATCTAAAGCTGACTGCTCCAGACCACGGCTTGCAGACATGATCAAAACAGGAATATCCTTCAGATCGTTATCTGCCTTTATTTCTCTGCAAATATCTCTGCCATCTTCTCCAGAAAGCCACATATCCATTAAAATTACATCGGGTTTTGATTCGGCATTTAAAGTTTTCAGCATATCTGAACCTTTATAAAATTTTTCAATCTCAAATCCTTCAAAATCAAGCATCACTTCTATAGAATCTACGATTGCAGGACTGTCATCTACCACTAAAACTTTTGTTGCGTTATGCATTTTGTTTTACTTTTTTACTTTTGGGGATTTCGAAGCAAAAATCAGACCCTTTTTCATCGTTGGAAGACATATAAATACTACCTCCTGTTCGTTTAATAATTTCGGATGATATATAGAGTCCTAATCCTAATCCGGGAAAAGTATGCTCTTCCGAACTGTTTACTCTGTAATATTGCTCAAAAACCTTGCTCTGCTTATCTTCAGGTATACCAATACCAAAATCTCTCACACAAAATTTAACATTATTACCGACTAACTTTGTAGATACAATTACCTGATCTGCATCGGGAGAATATTTTACGGCATTGCTTATAAGATTACTCATTACCTGTGAAACACGGTGTCTGTCTGCGAAAACTTTTCCAACCTCAGAAGCATGGAGAATAATTTTATGACTCGCCATCATCTGCTGCTCATAAACGATTTCTTCAGCAAGCTGATCAAAATCAAATTCAGATTCATTAAGCTGGATTTTTCCGTTCTGAATTTTTGTCACATCCAGAAGATCACTGATGAGATTGGTTAATAAATCAATCTGATCATCCATTTTTCTCGCAACCTGCGCGTTTTTTAGATCATTCTGTTTTACAAGATTTTTCTCAATAAACTGAGTGTAAATTTTTAAACTCGTTAAGGGTGTTTTCAATTCATGGCTTGCAATACCAAGAAATTTATCTTTTTGGGTTTGTAACTGTTTAAAATCGTCGATATCCGTAAAAGTTCCTATCCATTGTTTTATATTATCATTATCATCAAATGTAGGAACGGCTCTTGCTAAAAACCATCTGTAGGTGTCAGAATTTTTAGGATCTAAAAACTGATATTCCATTTCAAAAGGTTTCCCTGTTTCCAAACTTTTTTCCCAGACAGGTTCTACCTTTTCATAATATTCAGGTTTCATTACTTTTTTGATGGCTTCAGTAGGATTTTCATCTTTAGTAAAACCTGTATACCGATACCAGTTGTCATTCATATAGGTAATCTGTCCTTTGTTATCAGAAGTCCACACAAACTGCGGCATAGAATCCGCTAAATCTCTGAACTTTTCTTCCCTTTCCTGAATTTCTTTTTTTGCTTTTACCAAATCTGTTACGTTAACGGCCATATTGTGAATGGCATATACTTCACCTTTCTGATTCGTTAAAGGTTTATATGAAAAATTGAAATAAAAGGTCTGAAGTTTACCATCAACCACCAAATCTACACGATCTTCTGTAGCGGTATAGGTTTTTCCTGTTTTAAAAATATCTTTCAGAATCCCGATAAAAGGCTGGCCTTCCAGCTCCGGTAAGGCATCTTCAAGTTTCATTCCTATTACGGAAGCATCTTTTCCCCATGTTTTGAGCATGAGATTATTGGCAAGTTCTATATAAAGATCTTCTGAATGGTAAATTGCAGTAGAATAATCTGAGTTGATGATTAAATCTTCAAAGCGATATTCACTTTCTTCCAGTTTGCGCTCAGAAATAACCTGATCTGTAACTTCTGTAGCGACTACACTTACTCCAATAATTTTTCTCTCGTCATTAAAAACAGGTGAGTAAATAAAATTGAAAAAATACTCTTCTAAAACACCGGATTTCTTGAGAAAAACAGGTCTTTTATTTCCGTTAAATATTTCTCCTTTTTTATATACATTATCCAAAATTTCTACAAAACCCTGAGATTTAATTTCCGGAAGTACTTCAAACAGAGATTTGTCGATTGCAGAGATATCTTTTCCCCACAATTCTAAAATCTGAGGATTGGCATTTTTTATAATAAAATCATCCCCAATTAACAAACACATTGCTACTGGAGCCTGACTAAAAAGGGTAAATAATGATTCTTGAGAAACATTCTGTTCTAAAAAAACTATTCATGAAGTTAGATGTAATTGCGCTTAAATTTAATTCTTAAAACGAAAGAATTTTATGATTGTAATCAGATTAGGATTCCAACTTTTAAAGCTACAAAATTTTCTTAAAAATTTGTAACAAATATTGTATTTTTGATACTCATTGACAAAACAATTTCTATTTATGAAAAAACGACTTCTTAGTGTTGCAGCTGCTGCTTTTTTTGGAGTAATGCTGAATGCACAACAAATTAAATTTGAAGAATATGATTTACCAAACGGTTTACACGTAATTCTTCATCAGGATAATTCTGCACCGGTGGTTACAACCGGAGTAATGTATCACGTTGGAGCAAAAGACGAGGTTATCGGAAGAACTGGTTTTGCACATTTTTTTGAGCACCTTTTTGTTTGAAGGAACTCCCAACATCAAAAGGGGAGAATGGTTTAAGATTGTTTCTTCAAACGGAGGACAGAACAATGCGAATACTACGAACGACAGAACGTATTATTACGAGACATTCCCGTCAAACAATGAGCAGTTGGGTCTTTGGATGGAAGCAGAGAGACTTCGTCATGCAGAAATCAACCAAATTGGTGTAGACACACAAAGAGAAGTTGTAAAAGAAGAAAAAAGACTGAGAATGGATAATCAGCCTTATGGAAATCTTTTCACGACGGTACAGAAAAACCTATTTACCAATCACCCATACAATTGGCCTACAATTGGTTCTATGGAAGATCTGAACGGTGCAAAACTGGAAGAATTTAAAGCTTTTTATAAAAAATATTACGTTCCGAACAATGCAACTCTCGTTGTAGCAGGAGACATTAAACCTGAACAGACCAAAAAGTGGATTCAGGAATATTACGGCGGAATTCCTAAAGGAACTGTTTATCCTAAAAATTTCCCGAAAGATGCTCCTATAACTAAGGAAAAAGAAGTAACGGCTACAGATCCTAACATTCAGCTTCCTGCATACGTATTCGCATACAGAACTCCTGGTAACAAAGAGAAAGACGCGTATATCCTGGGATATGCTTTCTTCTTATTTAAGCAGCGGAAAATCTTCAGTACTGTATAAAAAATTAGTCGATCAGGAGAAAAAAGCACTTCAGGTAGCGGCATTCAATCAGGGTCTTGAAGATTATGGTATTTTTGCCTTCTTTGCTATTCCTATGGGAGCTACTACGAAGCAGACTCTACAGGCTGATATTGATGCAGAAATCAAAAAACTTCAGACTTCTCTTATTTCTGATGAAGATTACCAAAAAACTTCAAAACCAATATGAAAATCAGTTTGTAAATGCGAACTCAAGCATTCAGGGAATTGCTGCTTCATTAGCAACAAACCACGTGTTGATGGGAGATACCAATTTAATCAATAAAGAAATCGACATTTACAGATCTATTACAAAACAAGATCTGCAGAATGCTGCCAAAAAGTATCTTAATCCTAACCAAAGAGTAATCATTAATTACGTTCCTGAAAAAAAATAATCCTGCGGTAGATTAAGAAACAGTACGGTTTCTCAATTCTAAATTATCAACTTATACAGGATTATTAAAATTAAATTTTTACAAATGAAAAAGCAATTAACATATATAGCAGTAGCATTTTTATTCACAGGAATGCTTTCTGCACAAAAAATTGATCTTAATGCAATGCCGAAACCAGGACCAACTCCTGCGATCAACATTGCCCAGCCAAAAACGTTTCAGCTGAAAAATGGTTTAACGGTAATGGTGGTTGAAAATAACAAATTACCAAGAGTAAACATGAGTCTTTCTATGGACAGACAACCTTATTATGAGGGTGATGTTGCAGGAGTAAGCGAAATCATGGCAGATCAGCTTGGTAACGGAACAGCTACTTTAAGCAAGGATGCTTTCAATAAAAAAGTAGATTTCTTAGGAGCGAACTTAAACTTCTCTTCAGGAGGAGCTTCTTCAAATTCACTTTCAAAATATTTCCCGGAAATTTTGAATTTAATGGCTGATGCGATCATCAACCCTAAATTTTCTGCTGACGAGATTACAAAATCCAAAGAGAGAGCTATTGAAGGTCTGAAATCTTCAGAAAAAAGTGCGGATGCAATTGCTTCCAGAGTATCAAACGCATTAACTTACGGAAAAAATACTTCAAGAGGTGAGTTTGAGACGGTAGAATCTATCAATAAAATTCAGCTTGCAGATGTTCAGAATGTCTATAAAAAATACTATGCTCCAGACAATGCCTATCTTGTAATTGTAGGAGACGTAAAATTCAATCAGGTAAAGCCAATGGTTGAAAAAGCATTCAGCAACTGGAAAAAAGCCAATACACAGTTCCCTGCATTAGAACCTGTAGCAAATGTTTCCAAAACAGAAATCAATGTAGTGGATGTTCCTTCTGCTGTACAGTCTGTTGTTTCTGTAGGAAACGTGAACACATTGAAAATGAAAGATCCTGATTATTTCCCTGCAACAATTGCCAATTATATTCTTGGTGGAGGCGGGGAAGCCAGACTTTTCATGAATCTTCGTGAGAAAAACGGATTTACTTACGGAGCTTATTCGGATATGAGTGCAAGCAAATATTCTCCTTCTTTCTCTGCTGAAGCAAGCGTAAGAAATGAGGTTACAGACAAGGCTGTAAAAGAATTTATGAATGAAATCAACGGAATTTCTACTGTAAAAGCTGATGAACTTGAAAATGCCAAAGCTAAATTAAAAGGAAGCTTTATCATGGCATTAGAGCAGCCTGCAACTATTGCAAGATTTGCTGTTAACCAAAAAGTTCAGGATTTACCTGCCGACTTTTATACCAATTATTTAAAATCGATTGATAAAGTAACTTCAGCCGATGTATCTAGAGCCGTAAAAACGAATGTTATGCCTAATCAGAGCAGAATTTTCATCGCTGGTAAGGCTTCTGATATTTCTGAAGGATTAGAAAAACTAGGTTACCCTGTAAAATATTATGATGCTTACGCAAATCCTGTTGCAAAACCAACTGCACAAAAAGTGGATGCTGGTGTAACGGTAGCTTCTGTAGTAGATAAATATGTTGCTGCAATTGGTGGTAAAGCTGCTCTTGATAAAGTTTCTTCTTATTCAATGACTGGTTCTATGTCTATGCAGGGGCAAAACATTGATGTGAAAAGAATAAAAGCTCAAGGTGGAAAAGAATTACAGGTAGTTTCTATGGGAGCAATGACTCTTCAGAAGCAGGTTTTTGATGGTAAAACGGGTTTTTCTGAACAAGGCGGACAAAAAGTTGCCATGACTAAAGAGGAAATCGCTAAAAATCTTAAAAACACTGAACTTTTTGAAGAGCTTGGTTTTGCTAAATCTGGAGATTACAAATTGGCAGGAATTGAAAAAATCAACGGTGAAGATTCTTATGCAATCAAATCAGGAGATAAATCTTACTACTATAGTGTAAAAACTGGTCTTAAAACCGGTGAAACTGAAACTATGAGCGCTCAGGGACAAACATTTACCATTCCAACTACGTTTTCTAATTACAAAGATGTTGCAGGTGTGAAAATGCCTTACACCATCGTTGTCAATCAGATGGGTATGGATATGAAGATGGAAGTAAAATCTTATGAAGTAAATCAGGCAAAAGATACTGATTTTAAATAAGATCAAATAATATCAAAGAAAAGCGGTGACAATTGTTGCCGCTTTTTGTTTTTAGTGAAATCTTATTTTGCGGTTCTGTAAAAAAACATTAAATTTGCCCATTCAAAAAGATATTAGAATTAATGGATACTATATTTACACTATTGATGGTTCTTATTATGATTGCCAGCGTTTTATTGGTAATCGTTGTTATGGCTCAAAACCCTAAAGGTGGCGGTCTTTCAAGTACATTCGGAGGTGCATCTTCTGCACAATTCGGAGTACAGAGAACCAACGACTTTATGGAAAAGTCTACATGGACATTGGGAGCGACAATCATCGTTCTTATCTTAATCAGCGTAGTTATTACAGGGAAACCTAAACAAGCTGCAACGGGAATTCCGCCAATGCCAAAAACTGAAGCTCCTGCTAAACAAACAGCTCCCGCTTCTAAAACTACAGCTCCGGTAAGTGTTCCGGCAACTAAATAAGAAATTAATTTTTCAATATAAAGTAAAAGCAACTCCATCGAGTTGCTTTTTTTATTTGAGTTTAATGAGTTCTATTTTGTGCCTTAATCTCAGTCCTGCTTTAAGAAAAGAATATTGTAATGGTTTACTTTCTCTGTAATATTTATCAATAAAAATCTGCATTGCTCCGTAAAACCTTTCAAGATAAACTTCATCTTTTATCGTGCTTTCACCTTTGTGATGAAGAATAGAAGCCTTTCCGTAGTAGTAATTATGATAGCCATTTTTCAGTAAAGTATAACACAGATCAATATCTTCACCATACATGAAATATCTTTCATCCAGACCACCAACTTTTTGATAAACTTCTTTTTTAACAAGAAAAAATGCTCCCGTGATTACTTCTACTTCAGCAATTTCGAATTCATCCACATCATTTCTGTAATATGATTTAGAATTTTTCTTTCTAAAATTGGTAAACAGTTTTTCAAAAGAATTGAACATATCTGGAACCGAGCGTTTACTTTCGGGCAAAAAGTTTCCTTTCGCATCATGCATCCTTACACCAAGACATCCGAAATTAGCTTTAGAATCAGCAAAATTTAGGATTTCATTTAAATAAAAACCTTCCAGTTCTGTATCAGGATTTAAAATTAACAAATATTCACCTTCGGCAGTTGCAATTGCTTTATTATTTGCGATCGCAAAACCTTCGTTTTTTTCAGAGGCAATAAAATGAACTTTCGGGAATTCAGGTATAAGATCTCCCCAGGAACTGTCAGTAGATTTGTTATCTATGACAATAATTTCATAATCAGTTTCCCCTGCAAATTTCTGAATAGAAAGCAGACAATTTCTCAAAAGCTGCGTTACATTATAATTAACAATGATGATGGAAATTTTCTTCGTCATTTTAATCCTTTTCGTTATACGGGAGTCTGTTGGTGATTGATCTTCCGAGAGAGATTTCGTCAGCATATTCTAATTCATCTCCTACAGAAATTCCTCTTGCGATACTTGAAAACTCAATCCCTGAATTTTTGAATTTTTTATAAATATAATAAGCCGTCGTATCACCTTCCATAGTTGCACTCAGAGCAAAAATAAACTCTTTAGCAAGACCTTGCTGTAATTTTCTTTCAATACTCGGAATATTCAGCTGATTGGGTCCGACTCCTTCCATCGGTGAAATTTTCCCCTCCTAAAATTAAATATTTCCCACGGTATTTTCCAGTATTTTCTATTGCGATTACATCACGTACATCTTCTACAATACAGATGAGCTCATCACTTCGTTTTTCATTGCTACAGATTTCGCAAATCTCAAAATCAGAAAAATTGTGACATTCTTTGCAATACTTGATTTCGTTCACCAGATTGATGATTGAATTTCCCAAACTTGTCGCTCTGGAGTTGGGCTGTTTAAGTAAATGAAGCGCAAGACGTAAAGCTGTTTTCTTCCCGATTCCCGGAAGTCCCGAGATTTCTTCAACTGCTTTTGCCAATACTTTACTTGGATAATCCATAATACAAAAATAAGAATTATAGTTGAGAATTTTGACGTTCAAACGCCTCAAAACAGTAGATTTTAGATTTAAAAAAAATTAATTCTTGTATGTTTTAATCTTAAAATTATTTAAAACTCTTATCTTTGATCATCAAAATATTAAACAGAAAAATAAACTTAGATGATCCTAAACAATCTTAATTATCCGCTGGATTTTAAATTTAAAATTACCACACTTGCCAGCGATTTCAACATTACGGACAAAAATGGAAACTACGTAGCTTATGTACGTCAAAAAATGTTCAAACTGAAAGAAGACGTTATCGTTTTTAATGACGAAAGCAAAACCAAGGAACTTTTCAGAATACAGGCAAATCAGTGGATTGATTTTAATGCATCATATTCTATTAAAGATACGATAGGGAAAAAACTTCGGAAGATTAGCCCGAAAAGGAATGCGCTCTCTATGGAAGTCGACATACAATGTTCTGGATGAAGCTGATCAGCCAAAATTTGAAATTACAGAAGATAATGCATGGGTGAAATTTTTCGACGGAATGGTAGGTGAAATTCCTATTATCGGAATGTTTACAGGATATTTCCTTAACCCGACATACACTGTAAAAGGGATGGATGGTAACGAATATTTTAAACTGAAGAAAATGCCTTCAATGTTTGGAAGAAGATTTCAACTGGACAGATTAATTGATATAGATGATGAAGACGAAAGCTTAGTCGTTTTATCTTTATTAATGATGGTTTTACTAGAAAGATCACGAGGATAAAAGTTGATTATGATTCATATTTAAAATGGTGGCTTGCATTTTGTGGCGCTTTTTTAAAAAATTTAAACTTCAATTTATGAAATACCTTATTATATTGTTTTCAGCTTTTACATTGATTGCCTGTAAAAAGGAAAAAGCAACAATTTCAGATTCTAAACCAGTGGATTCTCTGACTGTTGTTCAGGATTCTTCGAATATTGATTCTACTGCTTCTAATGTTTCAGTGGATACATTTCCTTTTCCAACAGAAATAAAAGAATGTTCCTGCTATTTTGCCAAAAATAAAGCCGATTTCGAAAACGAAAAATACATTTATGCGGACGATGCGGGAAAAACTGCGTACATGAAACTTGACGGTAAAAGAATCGCAATGAATCTGATTTCCTCAAGCGATATGGAAGTAGATGAAGAATTGACCAAAGAAATTGAAAATGAAAACTATAAAATCTCTGTAAAAGGTAAAAAGATAAAAAACGAAGAAGTTTTACTCTTTGAAGGTACTTTAACAATTACAAAACCAGATGGAAGCGTTACTACAATGCCAATTTATGGTGAATGTGGATGTTAATTCGCTTCTAGCTTCCAGTAAAAATACTGCTCCTGAATTTCGGGAGCATTTTTTATTTCATGTGTATTTTTTATTTTTTAATTTGTCATATGCAATCGCCGAGTTTTAGTTGGTATTATCGTTTCTAAATCATAGCGATTTCGTAATTTTGATAAAAATAAATTTTATGGAACTATCAAACATAGAACCGCAAATCATTTGGAAGAATTTTTCTAAACTGAATGCCGTTCCGAGACCTTCTAAAAAAGAAGAAAAAGTAATTGCTTTTATCAAAGATTTCGGTGAGAATTTAGGTTTAGAAACTACAGTTGATGAAGTGGGAAATGTTATTATTAAAAAACCCGCCACAGCAGGAATGGAAAATCGTAAATCTATTGTGATGCAGTCTCACTTGGATATGGTTTGCCAGAAAAACAATGATGTCAATTTCGATTTTGAAACTCTGGGAATTCAGATGGAAGTCGATGGAGATTGGGTAAAAGCAAAAGGAACAACTTTGGGAGCAGACAACGGTTTGGGAGTTGCAACAATTATGTCGATTCTTGAAAGTTCAGATATTCCGCATCCTGATCTGGAAGCTCTTTTTACAATTGATGAAGAAACGGGAATGACGGGTGCTTTAGGCTTAAAACCGGGACAATTAACCGGACAGATTCTTTTAAATCTTGATACGGAAGAGGATGATGAAATCGACATTGGATGTGCCGGTGGAATTGATGTTACTGTGAGCCAAAATTACACTACAGAAGCTTCTAAAGGACAAATTTTACGAATTGAAGTAAAAGGTCTTCAGGGAGGTCACTCCGGGATGGATATTCATAAAGGTTTTGGAAATGCCAATATTATCTTAGGGAGAATTCTTTACAAAGCTTTGGAAAACCAAAACGTTCAGTTGATTTCAATTGATGGAGGAAGTTTGAGAAATGCAATTCCTAGAGAAGCGGTAGCTTTAATTTCTGTGCGAAACGCAAACGAGTTTATTGAGACGGTGACCGAAGGGATCAAAAAAGAAATTCTGGAAGAGTTTGCGTCTATAGAAGCCGGACTTCAGATTAATATCGAAAATTCTACATGGTCTGAAGAAGCTCTTTCGGAAGAAGATTCAAAGAAAATCATTCTGGTTCTTAAATCTCTTCACAACGGCGTTTACAGAATGAGTCCGGATGTACAGGATTTGGTAGAATCGTCTAACAATGTTGCAAGAGTAGAATTAAAAAATGGGGGTTTGAAAATCTTAAACCTTTCAAGATCATCAGTAGACTCGTCTAAAGATTCTGTTGCAGAACAGTTAAAATCGGTTTCAGAACTAGCAGGTATGAATGTGGAATTTAGTGGTTCTTATCCCGGCTGGAAACCCAAACCAGGTTCTGAGATCGTTCAGCTAATGGAGAAAATTTATACTGAAAAGTTTGCAGAAAAACCACATGTAGTTGCTTGTCATGCAGGTCTGGAATGCGGAATCATCGGTGCAAATTATCCTGAGATGGAAATGGTAAGTTACGGACCTACGATTCGTGGTGCACATTCTCCTGACGAAAAAGCAAATATTTCTTCCACACAAAAATTCTGGGCTTTCACTAAAGATATTTTAGCGAATATTCCTTTGAAATAATAAAAATTAATCACAATGAAATATCCAAAGTCTTTTGATTTTGGATATTTTAATTAAATAATACTGTTCATAAAATCTTACCTTAATTAGATTTCTACCTTTTTAAAGTTTTCTTACTTAATTTGTGAAAAAAGGGTACGCCATCAATATCCTTTCTTTCATATTTGGAGATTATCTTAGGATTTACCTTTGTTGGTTTTTGCAAGTTTTAGCCTTTACTGGGCTTAACTTTTTTTGATAAATATTTTCTCCAATAATATTGATTTTTTTAGAATAAAGATACACCTCTAATGGGGGTAGTAAGTTCTTTAGACTTTCATTATGATCAAACTCTTCTTAAACAAATTAAATAATGATTTAAAGCATTAATACGTTTCTTGGTGATATTTCGAGAGTTGCTCCTCAAAAAAACTTATATCAAAATTTGTTTGCTAATGTCAATTCCTATAATTTTACTCATTCCTAAATGTTTTGGAAACGAGAATGCTACAGTTGTTTATCTATTTTTAAATAACCTCTCTATTCAAACTTATACTTGCATTCAGAACGGTTTTTAATAAACTTTAAAAATAAGAAATATGGAAATCATAAAAAATCACAATATCATCATCCAAAACCCCGAAACCAGAGATTTTCTTGCTGATGTATTTTATCCTGAAACAGAGGCTAAATTACCGTTGGTCATTTTTGTTCACGGCTACAAAGGTTATAAAGATTGGGGTGCATGGAATTTGATGGCAGAAAAGTTTGCAGAGGCAGGTTTCTTTTTTGTTAAATTTAATTTTTCCCACAACGGAACCACGATAGTAAGTCCGACAACGTTTGATGATTTAAACGCTTTCGGAAATAATAATTACACAAAAGAACTCTCAGATTTAGGATTTGTGATCGATTATTTTATCAAAAATTCTAATGTTGATGAAGAGAAAATTATCCTGATTGGTCACAGCAGAGGAGGAGGGATCTCTATTGTTAAAACCTGCGAAGATGAAAGAATAAATGGTTTAATTACTCTTGCAAGTGTAGATACTTTGGAAAGATTTCCAAAAGATGATGGTCTCGAAGAATGGAAAAATAAAGGAATTTACTATGTGGAAAATGCGAGAACAAAACAGGAAATGCCACATTATTTTCAATTTTATGAAGATTTTAAAAATAATGAACATCGTTTTGATGTGGAACGTTCAATGGAAATGGCAAAAGCACATGTTCTTATTGTCCATGGGACAAACGATGAGGCAGTAAGTGTAAAAAATGCTGAGCATCTTCATGTTCTTCATCCTAATTCAGAATTGTTTTTAATTGAAAACGGAAATCATGTTTTTGGTGCAAAAGAACCTTGGAAAAAGGATAATCTGCCTAAGGATATGAATAAAGTAGTTGAAAAATGTATTGACTTTATTGAGGATAAGATGATGCAGAGCCAGAATTGATAATTATTTTTCAATATTTTGTGAAAATATTTTATAATTTAAGCTTGGTTTGAGTTTTTTTTAATAATTTAGTTAATATGTTAAACAAAAACCAAAACAAATTTATTATGAAAAATTTAAATCTAAAAAATGCTCAAAGATTAAGCAGAGAAGCTCAAAAACAAATTTCAGGTGGGGACAAGGTTTTACAGTGTAACTTAAGTGGTTGCTTTAGAGATTATCTTAGTGATGGTACAGGTAGGTGTCTTATTCCGCCATGTTCTTCTCCGAATTTTGGCTCCGAAAGTCAAGATGCTAATGGTCGTTGGCAATGTTGCTATTAAATATTTGCTATTAAGAAATAAAAAAGGAGTGAAATTTTTCACTCCTTTTAATTTTAAAATTTATCTGATTAATACTTTCCACGCATCCTCAATTTTACTTTCCATCAATAATTTTTGAGCTTCCAGATGAATATTTTCATCATCATGGCAGTTTTCTGAAGGTAAAACCTCTACATTCGCAAGCATTCCCAAATCGTTTCCTGTAAAAACTTTGCTGTATTTTATGCTGTCAGGAAGTAAATCGAAACCGATTCCTTTGGTTACCAATGGTTTTGGAACTTCAAAAAGATTCTGTTCATTGTTTCTGGAATACCAGTTTCCTCCGAGACGCGCAACCATATCCAATTTTGCCTGATCTAAATTTCCTTCTTCATTAAGATATTCTTCTCTTATGTGAATTTTTTTCACCTCACAGATCACTAAATTTCCTGCGCCACCTTGATCACCAAGAGATTTTACTTCTAAAACTTCGCATTCAAAATTAACAGGACATTCTTCAATTAATTTAGGCTGAACCAAATCTGCGTCTTTCATCGTTAAGCCAGATTTGATAAATTCATTAACGCCATCTTCGTATTCCGTTGAGGCCAATGAAATCTGCTGTACAATAGGAAAGTTTACTGTACCGATTACCACTTCCGGAACTTCTAAAACGTTTTCTAAAGTATGTTTTGTGGTATTGTCACGTACTCTTCTCGATGGTGAAAAAATCAAAATCGGAGGAACTGTGCTGAACATATTAAAAAAACTGAACGGTGACAAATTGCTGTTTCCGTCTTTATCTATGGTTGAAGCCAATGCAATAGGTCGCGGTGAAACGGCTGTCTGCATGACAGTCTGTAATTGTACAGGAGTTATTTCTGATGGGAGAAGTGTTTTCATTATTATTTAAAACTAAAGAGTTTTTAACATTATATTTTTAAAATCCACACTATTTGTCATTCCATAGGAATCTGTAATGCTTTCTTAGAAATTAGAATAGATTCCTGTGGAATGACAAACTTAGTGGTTTATCTTTTTGTTAATAGAAAAAGAATTATTTAGTTGGAATGATTTTACCGGAAACCTCACCAAAGCCCACTCTTATACCATCTTTTTCAGCCCAAGCTTTCATCGTAACAGTGTCGTTATCTTCAATGAATTTTCTTTCTTGCCCGTTGTTTAAGGTGATTGGGTTTTGCCCTCTCCAGGTTAATTCAAGCATAGAACCGAAAGATTTTGGATCGCTTCCGGAGATGGTTCCGCTTGCGTAGATGTCGCCAACTTCCAGATTGCAGCCATTTACTGTGTGATGAGCCAATTGTTGAGTCATATTCCAGTACATATACTTGTAATTACTTTCGGAAATTAAGTTTTCTTCACCATTTTCTGGTTGTAAATAAACTTCAAGTTTGATATCGTAATTTTTATCTCCTTCAAATTTTAAATAATCCAAAACTTCAGGATCTTGTAAAGGAGAAGCTGTTCTGAATGGCTCTAAAGCTTCCAGAGTGACTACCCAAGGAGAAATAGAAGATCCGAAATTTTTAGCCAAGAACGGTCCCAGCGGAACATATTCCCAAGACTGGATATCTCTTGCAGACCAGTCATTAAAGACAACCATTCCGAAGATAGCATTTTCTGCATCTTTTGTAGATACGCTTTCGCCCATTTCTGTATTCTGATTGATGATGAAAGCCATTTCGAGTTCAAAATCCAGTTGCTTACATGGCCCGAAAACAGGTTTGTCTGCATCTGCAGGTTTCATCTGACCTTTTGGACGGTTAATATCTGTTCCAGAAACAACAATTGAAGAAGCTCTCCCGTGATAACCTACAGGTAAATGTTTCCCAGTTTGGAAGCAAGGCATTTGCAGGATCTCTGAACATTTTTCCCACATTGGTTGCATGTTCTATGCTGCTGTAGAAATCGGTGTAATTTGGAATATGAATTGGCATAATCATTTTTACCTGATCCAGATCGTAAAACGCATCTTCAATGGTTTTTTTCATCTTTCGATAAAGTAGAACCTTCCTGCAGTAATTCCTGAATTCTAAGACGTACTGCATTGGTTACAGGTTTTCCTAATTCGATGAATTCATTTAAAGTATATGCTTCGAAAACGTTGTCGTCTAATCCTTCTATTTCTTCAAAATAAGAAAGATCGTACAAAAGCGCCAGATCAACAACCTGATCACCAATTCTTGTACAACAGGCGATAAATTCTTTGTTAAATACAGCAACTCCGAAAGGAATGTTGTGTATGGAAAAGTCTGAATTTGAATTATATTCTACAAATGATTTCATAATATGATAGTTTGAAATTTAGATTTAAAAGTAGTCCTTTTAGATACAATTATTTTGATTTTTTGGAATAAGCTTCTTCATCAATCCAGCGTTCTCTGGAATTAATATCAATCAGATAAAGGATTTCTTTTTGCCTGGTTAAAAGAAGAGTTTTGGTGACAGGAATCGGGATTTTTTTATTTTCGAGTTTATCTGCTCTCAGAGAAACAATATTTTTTTTCCTGATAATGTCTCCTGAAAAAACATTTGAAGTGCTTTTTCCTGTAGATTTATCATCAAACATTTCCACATACGTGGTGCTTTTTCCTTTAGTGATGATGAAGCTTCTTTCTGTATGATCTGCGAAATCTTTAATAAGGACGAATTTTTTGTCGTCTATGTTTACGCTTTCAAGATTTTGATTGATTCCTTTTCTTTCCTCAAGACGGTCAAGAATTTGATTGATGGCTCCGTAGTTTTGTGCTTTTAAAGCAAAAGCTGCGAAGAACAATGTGAAGACGAATATTTTTTTCATAAGCTTGTGTTATAAAAAAAAGTTTTGCCAGAATCTGCATCCTGACAAAACGATATGTTGGGTTTAAAAAATTAAAGATTTCCTCTTTTTTCCTGCTCTCTTTCCAAAGCCTCGAAAAGTGCTTTGAAGTTTCCTGCACCAAAGCTTTGTGCGCCATGTCTTTCGATGATTTCAAAGAAAAGAGTAGGGCGGTCTTCTACAGGTTTTGTAAAAATTTGTAATAAATAACCTTCTTCATCATGATCGATAAGAATTCCCAGAGACTGAAGTTTTTTCAGGTCTTCGTCAATATGTCCCACTCTTTCCGGAACCAGCTCATAATATGCTTCTGGTGGAGCAGAAAGAAATTCTACACCTCTTTTTTTAAGTTCGGTTACGGTATGAATGATATCTTTTGTTGCTACTGCGATATGTTGTACGCCTTCACCTTCATAGAAATCCAGATATTCTTCAACTTGAGATTTTTTCTTTCCTTCAGCAGGCTCGTTGATAGGGAATTTTGCGAAACCATTTCCGTTTGACATTACTTTAGACATCAAAGCAGAATATTCTGTGTTGATCTGTTTATCGTCAAAAGAAAGAATATTTACAAATCCCATTACTTTTTCGTACCATTCTACGGTTGGAATCATTCTGTCCCAGTCTACATTTCCTACACAGTGATCTACGTATAATAAACCTGCATCTTCAGGCTTATAATCGCTTTCCCATTTCTGATAACCAGGCATGAAAGCTCCTGTATAATTTTTTCTTTCGATAAACATGTGAACAGTCTCTCCGTATGTATAAATTCCTGACATTTTTACTTCACCATATTCATCTGTTAATGTAACTGGTTCCAGATATGGTCTTCCACCTCTTTTTGTAGTTTCTTCAAAAGCAGAATATGCATCGTCTACCCAAAGTGCCAAAATCTTTACTCCATCGCCATGTTTTTTTACATGCTCGTTGATTGGTGAATCAGATTTAAGCCCTGTTGTTAAGATTAATCTTATTTTTCCCTGTTGGAGAACGTAAGAAGCACGGTCTCTCACTCCGGTTTCGGGTCCTGCGTACGCTACTGACTGAAAACCAAAAGCGGTCTTGTAATAATGTGCAGCCTGCTTTGCGTTTCCTACATAAAACTCAATATAATCTGTACCGTTAATTGGCAAAAAATTTTCAGCCTGAGCAATTTTTTCGGCAAATGTAAGTGTTGACATGTTTTCTATTTTTACTTTTATTTATGAGTTGCAAATTACAAAATTCTGATAAATAATTAAAAACATTATTTCGTGCAAACAATTTCGTTATTCTTAATAAAAACTAATGTTTGTTTAAGTATTTTTATGTTTATTGTTTTTATTATTTGTTTTATATATTTGTGTAAGAAATCACAAGTGGTGAAAGAAAGTTATTTAAACGAAGAAAGCCGTAATAATTACGGCTTTTTATTTTTTATTATTTAATCTTCCGGCGTCAGGATTGTAGTTATCCCAAATTTTCCATGAGTTGTTTATTTTGCGAATAAAATAAATCTGGGTATTGAGTTGATTTACAAAATGTTCTTCTCCTGTTTCTCCTACTTTAAAAAGAAGATTCCAAAATTCCTGAGTTTCCAGTATTTTTTTGTCGGGTTCATCGGTAACGATATTGATGTCGAATACTTCAAAATTTGATCTGTTATTTTTTGTAACCAGTTCAAATTTTCTGTCGCAGAGCTCTTTACTAAATTCTGAAGCTCTTTCCAAAAAAGGAGAATTGTTAAAAACAAGATCTTTAAATAACTCGAGATTCAGAACCGGAAATTGTTTATACAATTCAAAAACCGTGGAGCAATATCTGTAAATAATATCTGTAGAAAAAACATCTTCAGAAAGTGCATTCTCCGTAATTTCCTCATCTTTAAGCTGATGAATATAAGAATTCAGATCTTTAAAGCCTAAAAATATACAAATCTTATCCAGAGTCTTCAAAAAGCGAAGATCATTATGGGTTTTGTCCTGATAGTCATTTTCGAAAAAACGCTGCAAAGTAATATGAGAAATCGTATTACCCAATTCGAATCTTTTATCATTTCTAAGCTCTTCAGACAGGGAAAGTTCCTCTTTAATAATTTCCGAGAGAATGATATAATGACTTCTTTTCCATTCATGCACTTTTCCTAAAACTGAATCTTTTACATTTGGGTGTTTTACAACTTCATTTTTTATCGAATTATATATAGTCTTCAATTGTGTGTTATTTAACAAACGTTTTTAGCAAAAAGATTGCCACAAACGTTCGAGGGTGTGTAAGTTTCTCTTTAATTTATTTAAATATACGTTTTTTAAATTAAAAAGAATTTATTGAAGATAAATTTAAATCTTGAACCTTTCATTCGCTGCTCTTTCAAGCATTTCTCTGTCATCAGGATGTGCAATACTGATCAGTTCCTGTGCTCTTTGACGAAGATTTTTCCCATATAGATAAGCAGTTCCGTATTCTGTAACTACATAATGAATGTGTCCTCTTGTTGTGACAACTCCCGCTCCTTGTTTCAGGAAAGGAACAATTCTGGAAACGCCTCTTTTCGTTCTGGAAGTAATGGCAATTATGGGTTTTCCGCCTTCACTTAATGCAGCACCACGCATAAAATCCATCTGACCGCCGATTCCGCTGTACTGTAAAGTTCCGATAGAATCTGCACAAACCTGACCTGTTAAATCGATTTCTATTGCCGAATTAATGGCGACTAGCTTTTTGTTTCGCATGATATTAATAGGGAAATTAACAACACTTACATCTTTGAATGCAAAAACAGTATTGTCATCTACATAATCGTAGAGTTTCTTTGTTCCGAAACAAAAGCTTGTGATGGTTTTATTATCGTTATACCCTTTATATTTATTATTGATGACATCATTCTGAATGAGATCTATGACTCCATCACTCAGCATTTCAGTATGCACTCCAAGATCTTTATGGTTATTTAAACATTTTAAAACAGCATCCGGAATGGTTCCGATTCCCATTTGTAAGGTTGATTTATCATCAATCAGTTCAGCGACGTGTTTTCCTACAAGCATTTCATCTTCACCCACTTTCGAACCGTAATCTACAGTAGGAAGTTCCTCTTCGTGCCAAACCAGTTTATGAATTTTGCTGATATGAATCATTCCGTCACCATGCGTTCTCGGCATCAGTGGATTTACAATCGCAACAATCTGTTTTGCAGTATCTACAGCTGCTCTCGCTACATCTACAGAAGTTCCCAGTGTGCAAAAGCCATGTTTGTCGGGTGGTGAAACGGTAATTAAAGCTACATCAAGCGGCAAAATATTATTTCTAAATAAAATAGGGATTTCACTTAAAAAAATAGGTACGTAATCTCCTCTTTCAGAGTTTACGGCATCTCTTACTGAAGCAGATACAAAGAGAGAGTTGACAAAGAATTTATCTTTATATTCAGGTTTCGCAATTTCTACATTTCCTTGTTGGGTTATAGAAACCATTTCTACATGATCAAGACGGTGAGATTGCCTCGCCAATTCGTCTATCAGATGATTTGGTGTACATGCACTTCCATGAAAAAATATACGGTTTCCGCTTTTTATTGTGTAAATAGCTTCTTCTGCGCTTATATAATTATACATATTGAAATTTTTAATTTTTCCTAGTCTTAAAGATAGTTTATATTATTTTTATTGACTTAAAATTGTCGCAGATTTTTATCATGTTTCATCATTGTTGGAAATAAAAAAAGACTGGATGCGGTACATTCAGTCTTTTTGTTTTTATTTAAATTCTTTTTATTCCTGAGAACGGTCTTCTATATTGTGGTCGTCACTTTCCAGCCATGAAGTTTTGTACGAAGGATCTTCTACTTTCATGGCTTCTTCCGTAATTTGCAAAGGACGGAAAGGATCTACCATTACTGCATATTCTTCTGTAAACTTTTTGCCAATACTTCTTTCCATTGCTCCAGGATGAGGTCCGTGAACAATTCCTCCCGGATGAAGCGTAAAATCCATCAAATCAATATGGTTTCTGCTCATGAAGTCTCCTTCTGTGTAAAATAAAACCTCATCAGAATCTATATTCGAATGATTGTAAGGCGCAGGAATTGCCATCGGGTGATAATCGTACATTCTTGCACAGAACGAGCATACTACAAAATTGTGTGCCTCGAAAGTCTGATGAACCGGTGGCGGTTGGTGAATTCTGCCCGTAATAGGTTCAAAATTTTTGATATTAAATTTATAAGGATAAAAATATCCGTCCCAACCTACAACGTCAAAAGGATGTGTTGCATAGATGAAATCGGTAATCTGATTTTCTTTTTTTACTTTAATTAAAAATTCTCCTTTTTCGTCTTTTGGCTCAACAAAAGTCGGTGCGATAATATCTCTCTCGCAGAACGGAGAATGTTCCAAAAGCTGCCCAAATTCATTCCTGTATCTTTTCGGAGTGTAAATGGGAGAATGGCTTTCTACTACAAAAAACACAGTATCATCAGAATCTAGTTCTACCTGATAAATTGTTCCTCTTGGGATAATTAAATAGTCGCCAAAAGAAAATTCCAGATTACCTACAAAAGTTTTTAAAATTCCGCTGCCGTGATGAACATACAGAAGCTCGTCACATTCTGCATTTTTTGTAGAAATAGTCCATTGATTTTCTAGGTTTCGACAATCCCATTTTCAGGTCATTGTTAACCATCAGAAACTTTCGGCTATCCATAAAATCGTCTTCAGGAGTTACATTCATTCCTTTAAACATTCTTGGAGTAACATTTTTGCTGACTGCAATTTTTGGAGTAACATCTTTTGGCTCGCCAATCGATTTTATCTGTGTAGGGCGATGAACGTGATAGAGCAGAGAAGAAATTCCATGAAAACCTTCCGTTCCGAAAAGCTGTTCATAATAGAATTTGTCTTCCGGAGATTTGAAAATCGTATGCCTTTTTTGTGGGATATTTCCCGACTGATGATATCTCATTTTACTTGATATGTAGTTTCTCAAATTTAATAATTTTTAATGAATTGCTTTTAAGAATATTTATCATGTAGTTTTGCTGTTCTAAAATTAATTGTTAGTTTTGTCTAACAATTTAAATTAAATGAGGCGAATATTACTTTCTTTAATACTTTTTTTCATCGTTTTGTTTTTCTCAGGAAAATAATACGGGGAATGTTGCTATAAAAACAGATTCTTTGCAGAATTTAAATAAAAAAGAGCGTACAAAATTAATTGACGATGTGGTTATTACAGGAAGTATAAAACCTGTAAGCAGATCTAAAAGTCCTGTTGCTGTTGAAATTTATACCTCAGAATTTTTCCAGAAAAATCCGACCCCGAATATTTTTGAAGCCATTGCTATGGTAAACGGAGTAAAACCTCAACTGAACTGCTCGGTTTGTAATACGGGAGATATTCATATCAATGGTTTAGAAGGACCTTATACAATGATTTTAATTGATGGGATGCCAATTGTAAGTTCGCTTTCCACAGTGTATGGTTTAAGCGGAATTCCTAGCAGTTTGATTGACAGAATTGAGGTCGTAAAAGGTCCTGCTTCATCTCTTTACGGTTCCGAAGCGATGGGTGGAGTCATCAATATTATCACTAAAAATGCTTTATCGGCTCCGAAATTGAGTGTAGATCTCATGACAACTACATGGAACGAGAATAATCTTGATTTGTCGACTAAATTTAATTTTGGAAAAAATGCTGCCTCTATTCTGAGTCTGAATTATTTTAATTTTAATGAAAAAATAGATCAGAATAAAGATAATTTCACAGATGCTGCACTTCAAAACAGAATTTCTGTATTTAATAAATGGAATTTCCGGAGAAAAGAAAATCGGCTCGGAAGTTTTGCTTTGAGGTATTTATATGAAGACCGTTTTGGCGGAGAAATGCAGTGGAATAGATATTATCGTGGAAGCAATGAAGTATATGGTGAAAGTATTTTTACCAATAGAGTAGAGGTTTTCGGTGTTTATCAATTGCCGATAAAAGAACAGGTTATCACTCAGTTTTCTTACAATTATCATGATCAGAATTCCTTCTATGGAGACAATCCGTATGTAGCAACTCAAAAAGTAGCTTTTCTGCAGACTTATTGGGATAAAAGTTTAGGAAATCATGATTTGATTTTGGGAGCAACATTCAAAAAAACTTTTTATGATGACAATACTCCGGGAACGTCGTCTTTTGATGGTCTACTTAATGAACCGATGAAATCGCCAATTTTCGGAGCATTTATTCAGGATCAATGGGAAATTAATGAGAAAAATACTTTATTGTTGGGTTATAGATTTGATTACGATAAAATTCATCATTCTGTACACTCACCAAGATTTGCATGGAAGTTTTCTCCGAATCCTTCCCATACGTTGAGATTGAATTTTGGAACGGGTTTCAGAGTTGTGAATCTGTTTACGGAAGATCACGCTGCTTTAACGGGTTCTCGTGAAGTCGTTATCCGCTCAGATTTAAAACCTGAAAGATCCATCAACGGAAATTTGAATTACATCTGGAAAATTCCTGTTGCAGATCGTTTGATCAATTTGGATGCTTCTGCATTCTATACTTATTTCAGCAATAAAATTGTAGGTGATTTTGATTCTGAACCTGATAAAATTATTTACGACAATCTTCAGGGTTACGGAGTTTCAAGAGGTTTGTCATTAAATATTGACTATAGTTTCAGTTTTCCTTTAACTGTTAATTTAGGAGTTACTTATTTGGATGTTTATCAGAAGTTTGATGGTGAAAACGAAAAAGTTAAGCAGCTTCATGCTCCGAAATGGAGCGGAACGTACAGTTTGACGTATAAATTTCCTAGTAATCTTACGGTCGATTTTACAGGACAGTTTTACGGACCAATGCGGCTTCCGGTTTTACCGAATGATTACCGACCGGAATATTCTCCGTTTTACTCGTTGGCGAACATTCAGGTTTCAAAAAGTTTTATATCTGGATTTGAAGTGTATTGCGGAATTAAAAATATATTCAATTTTACTCCGAAAGATCCTTTAATGAGACCTTTTGATCCTTTTGACAGAAACGTAGAAGATCCTGTTAACAATCCCAATCATTATACTTTTGATACAACTTACGGTTATGCTCCGATGCAGGGAATCAGAGGGTTTTTAGGAGTGAAATATAATTTGAAGTAAAATTTTATGATTATTAAATTTTAAGTTTTTTTATTGAAGGTTTAATTTAAAAATCTTCTTTTAGAAAGCACGGGTAAATAAATTTGCTTCGAAAAGCTAGGTTACAAGCTTAAAATCAACTTGTGATTTTCCTTTGCTCCTTAAATAAAGCGTTATATAATTTTAATCTTTGCATTAGAAAAATAAAGAGATAAACCTCTAAAAATATTAAGGAAAATGAGACTTGCAGCTATATTTTTATTGTTACTATTGATCCCGAATTTTGGTTTTTCACAGATCAAAACAACCACTTTTTCTGATTTGGGAAATTTACAAAAAGTACGGCAAAAACCTGTGATTATTCATTTATATACAGATTGGTGTTCGGTTTGTAAAATTGAAAAGTACGCTATAGAAAAAGATAAAGATCTTGTTAAAATGATAGATGAAAATTTTTATTTCATGAATTTTGAAGCGGAAAAAACGAAAGAAACAATCCATTTTCAGGGTAAGCAATTCAATTATTTGCCCAATGGAAATTCCGGGATTCATGAGTTGGCTCTGGCTTTATCTAAAAACAAAAATCAGCCTGTCTATCCTTTGTGGATTATTTTAGACAAGAACCAGAATTTGATTTATTATTATGAAGGTGAATTTAAACCTGGAAAAATGAAGGAAACATTGAGAGAAATAACAAATCTATAAAACGAAGATTGTCATTCTGTAGGAATCTCAACGTTACAAAAAACTTTGCTTAGATTCCTACAGAATGACAAACTTTATGTTGATTGTCGATTATGAGAATTATTCAATACGTGATCTATTTCAAAAGCACGGCAATAATCCCTAAAATAGCTGGTAAAGCCTGAACGAAAAATATTTTTTTAGTCGCAGAAACAGCTCCGTAAATTCCTGCAATAGCCACACAGATCAGGAAAAATAAGGAAACATTGGTCTGCCATTTCGGATCTTCAATCAAGAATGACCAGATTAATCCCGCTGCAAGAAAACCATTGTATAAGCCTTGGTTGGCTGCCAAACCTTTTGTTGGTTTAAACATTTCTGCGGGCAGAGCCGCTTTGAAAACCTCTTTACCTTTGGTTTCCCAGGCAAACATTTACATCCAGAGAATATAAATGTGTTCTAAAGCAACTAGTGCTATCAATATTTTTGCAACAATTTCCATGATTTAATTTTTTTTATCATTGTAAAACTAAAGAAATAAAGTTAAGTTTTGTCTGTCAATCTTCAAAAAATGGTAATTTTCAAATAGCATCAGTAACAGTTTGTCAATTTATGGTTAATTTAATCTGTGTCAGAATAATTTAAAACAGAAAGAGGTCTCTATGTTGAAACCTCTTTTTTCTATTGATTGTGGGAATTGTAAATTACTTTCTCAGTTCTTTTAAAATCGCCTCACCTACACTTTTTGCAGACTGCGGGTTTTGCCCCGTAATCACTCTTTGGTCAGTGACAACATAATTTTGCCACATTCCTGATTTTTCAAATTTTGCCCCTCTTTCTTTTAACTGATCTTCCAAAAGAAAAGGAACAACATCTGTCAGTTTTACTTCGGCTTCTTCTTCGTTGGTAAAAGCGTTAATTTTTTTACCGTCAACCAAATATTTGCCATTATTGAGTTTAATATTAACCAAACCAGCGGGACCGTGGCAAACTCCGGCTATAATTCCTCTGTTTTCATAAATTTTTGATGCGATTGAAGCTAATTCGATATTGTTTGCAAAATCCCACATCGCACCGTGACCTCCTGCATAAAAAATCGCAGAATAGTCATTTGCTTTTACTTGTGAAGGTTTCATAGAATGATCGATCTTGTTTTTGTATTCTTTATTCTCCCAAAACTCTTTGTTTACAGGATCTTCAAGATCAAATCCGTCAATGGGAGGAGTTCCTCCTTTCGGGCTTACAAAATCGATTTCGTAACCGGCTTTATGAAGAACTTTCCACGGATGAGAGACTTCACCTAGATAATATCCTGTATTTTCTCCCGTATTTCCTTTTTTATCATGGCTTGTAACGACAAACAGAATTTTCTTTTGTATTGTTTTAGAATTTTTTGTTTGTGAATGTGCCCATCCTATAGTGAAAATCGAGAGGACTAATAATGCTAATTTTTTCATTTTAAATTTTTATTGTTTGAATTTTTATCGTAAAATCAAAAGACTTATCTATATGAATTATGCTCCTGATTTTTTCAGGTAAAAGCTAATTCTTAAATGATTTCAGTTAGATAAATCTGAGGTTTTTCCTGAAGCTTCTCTTCAACCAAATCTCCGAATGCTTTTATATAAGGTTGCTGATTGTGATTGTCTAAACCTTCTTTGCTTTTCCAGATTTCGTAAAAAACAAAATGGTTTTTATCTTCAATACCTTGGTGAAGCGTGTACAATTCATTAGCTTCCTCTTTCTGTGTTTCTGCAACCATATTCTGAAGAATTTCTAAAACTTCGTTTCTGTATTCTTCTTTGGTTTTAATGATCGCTGTAAGATATATTTTCATTAGACTAATTGTGGTTTTAATTCTTGTTCGAACACCTTTTTCAAATGGTTCTGGTAGATTTCCATGTCACGTTCTATGTCTGCGTTTTTTTCAACATCATGAAAGTGGAAACTTTCCATTTTTTCTAATGATACGAAAGCATTCATTTTATGAAAACCAAATAACGGTCCGTTATCGACACTGGTTTCGTTAAAAAATTCTCCGGGAAGTGTAAAAGCGGTTTCGGGCGCATTCCAGCTTGTGGTAACCATATATTTTCTTCCGTCCAACATTCCTCCTGTTCCGTAGTTGATGGCTGGATTGTCTGATGTTCTTCCGTCACTCATATAAATTCCTTTGGCGTGACCAGCGGTGAAAACTTCATCAATATATTTCTTAAAACCATTTGGAAGCTGAAACCACCAGATTGGTGTATGATAAATGATAAAATCTGCCCACACAAACTTCTGAACTTCTTCGTTTTTATCATATCCTTTACTTATATTAGTTACTTTAACTTCCAGATTTTCAAAATTTTCTAAAACCTTTAATGTGTTTTCTGCAATTGTCTCATTATATTTTCCTCCGGAATGTCCGAAGTTTTGTCCTGCATTGATGATGAATACTTTTTTCATTATTGAATGAATGTTTAAATTTTATGATGCAAAGTTAGATCGAGTTTTTGTATAATAAAAATAATATAATTTATACCTTTGTATCAGAATTATGATAGATAATATTTTGTTCAATCATTAATTTTATTCAACTTTGTCTTGTTCAAAAACAATATTATGTCTTAGGATTGATCCTCAACGGTAAAGAATCATGGTAAATTTAGAATGGTACAGAACTTTTAAAGCTATTTATAAAACCGGCACACTTACAGGCGCTGCCGATGCTCTTTTTATTTCTCAGCCTGGTGTAAGTCTGCATCTGAGTTCTCTGGAAGCTTATGTAGGATACAAATTATTCGACAGAACCGGAAGGAAAATGATTCCTACCGAAAGAGGGAAGGTTTTGTTCAATGCTGTTTCTGAGCCTATTTCTAAGTTAGAAGATGTAGAAAAAAACTTTCAGAGATCTACAGAAAAACACACCCCTACAATAAGCATAGGAATGTGTTTTGAAACATTTCAGACGACTTTAGAGCAGTATGTTTCTACTTTAGATTTTAATTTAATCATCAGTTTTGGTCAGTATCCAGAAATGCTGGATCAACTGGATAAAGGTATTTTAGATTTAATTATTACACCAAAAAAAGGAACTTCTCCCAATATTATTCATGAGGCTTTTTCTTCTGAACAAATTATTCTGGTAAGCGGAAAAAATGTGGATATAGAAAGTTTTCACACCATCTTAGAAGACAAAGGAAATGAATATGGTGAAGAATGGCTGAAACAGGAGAAATGGTACGGTACAACCGGTGATATGGAACATCTTTTTCAGTTCTGGATTTTAAATTTTGGGCACAAACCGAATTTCCGTCCGAATTATATTGTTCCGAATCTCAATTCGATCATTCGTTGTCTGAAGGGTGGAAGTGGTTTGGCGGTAGTTCCGGATTTTCTGTGTAAAAAAGAAATTGAGAATGGTGAAGTGCAGTTAATCTGGGAAGGAGAGAAAAAACTGGAGAACACTTTGTATTTCGGAAGTAGAAAAAATACCAATTATCAGACAGAGATTGATCATCTCAAACAATTGTTTCGCAAGATCATGGTAAGAAATTAATTTATACTGAATAAATGATTCAGTAGTTTGAAAATATAAAATTAGAATTTGTTTAAATTTAAATAAAAAAATATGCAGAGTAAAGAATTTAAAAATCAGCCTGTCATTACAATGAATAACGGAATTGATATTCCTGCTTTAGGTTTTGGGGTTTGGCAAATGGAAAATTTGCAGGAGTGTGAAGATGCAGTTGTAAAGGCTATTCATACAGGCTATCGAATGATTGATACGGCTTCAATTTACATGAACGAAACTGCTGTAGGTGCTGCGATAAGAAATAGTGGAGTAGATCGTGAAGATTTATTTATAACATCAAAATTGTGGGTTCAGGATCATGGTTATGATAAGGCAAAATCTGCGTTCCAGAGAACTTTAGACAGATTGCAGCTTGATTATCTGGATATGTATCTTCTGCATTGGCCTTTCGGAGATTTTTTAGGTGCATGGAAAGCGCTGCAAGAGCTGTATCACGAAGGAAAAATAAAAGCAATCGGGGTTTGTAATTTTACAGTTGAAAAATTGGAGGAATTAAAAGCAAACTCAACGATTATTCCGGTTGTTAATCAGATAGAGCTTCATCCTTTGTTTCAGCAAAATGAGCTGCAGGTTTATAACAGAGAAAACAAAATCGTTACGCAGCCCTGGAGCCCGCTCGGAAACGGAAATGCTGATCTTTTAAATAATTCAGACCTGAAAACGATTGCCGACAAATATGGTAAAACTGTTGCTCAGGTTATTTTGAGATGGCATTTGCAGGAAGGTTTCTGTGTGATTCCAAAATCTGTGACGCCATCAAGAATTGAAGAAAATTTCAACGTTTTTGATTTTGAGCTTTCAGAAGATGAAATGAATATTGTTCGTTCTCTCAATACCGACAAAAGATTATTCTTCGATCCGAAAGATCCGGCTTGGGAAGAAAAAATGCTGAATTCTAGAGCGGATATTTAAAAACGGAAATGTTTTAATATAAAAAATAAAAGCTGTATTCTTATTGAGTACAGCTTTATTTATGTAAAATGAAATGTTTTATTTCGTCAAATCCAGTCCTCCAAAATTACCGGAACTCATCATCATGTAAACTCCTTGTGTTTTATCCAGAGTTTCCCAATAGGTATGAAGATCTTCTGCATTGGTAAAAACTCTCAGGTTTTCTTTTTTGAACATTTCTTTAATTAATTCGGGAGAAATAGGTTCCATTCTTTTGATCTTCAGAGCATCTTCGGAATAGAAAACAATAGCTTCATCTAGACCATCCATTGCATGATCGTATTGTTCTAAAAATACAGGATTTAGGCTAGAATAAGTATGAAGCTCAAGAAAACCATATTTTTTTTCATTTTTAAACTGTTCGCAAAACGCTTTTACCACCGCTTTTACTTTACTCGGTGCGTGTGCAAAATCTTTGTATAAAATTCCTTTATCTTCTCTTTCTACTTTTTCCAGACGTTTGGATGCTCCTTTAAAACTCATAATGGCTTCATAGAAATCTTCATCCATAATTCCCAAAGTGTGGCAAATATGTCTTGCTCCTTCAAGATTGAGTAAATTGTGCGCTCCGAAAACAGAAAGCGGAATGTCGCCCATTTCGGTTTTAAGATGTACTTTTCCGTTAACAATTTCGTATTCGGGCGTTTTATAAGGTATTTTTCTGAAATAATTTTCGGCATTCTCTACCACTTTTACCACTTCAGCATCTTCTTCATTATACACTAAAACTCCACCTGGAGTAATACTCGCAACAAATTTTCTGAACTGCTCGATGTAATCATCAAAAGTTTTAAAAACATTGATATGATCCCATGCAATTCCGCTCATTAGAGCAATATTTGGCTGATACAATAAAAATTTTGAACGAAGATCAATAGGTGAAGAAAGGTATTCGTCACCTTCCAGAACCATAAAATCATTGTCTTCGGTCAGTTTTACCATACAGTCGAAACCTTCCAGCTGAGCTCCCACCATAAAATCTACCTCTTTCTGGTGAAAATTCAGTACATGAAGAATCATTGAAGTAATGGTGGTTTTACCGTGAGAACCTGCGATTACGACACGGGTTTTGGTTTTTTGCCTGTTCGTATAAAAATTCAGGGTAAGAATATATTTTTAAACCTAATTCTTTAGCTTTTGCCAATTCCGGATTGTCCTGATGAGCGTGCATTCCAAGAATAACGGCATCAATATCCGGAGTTATTTTTTCTGGAAACCATCCCAATTCTTCGGGAAGAATTTCTTTTTTTTCTAATCTTGATTTTGAAGGTTCAAAAATGGCATCATCTGAGCCGGAAACTTCGTATCCTTTATCTTTTAACGCAATGGCAAGATTGTGCATGGCGCTTCCGCCGATTGCAATGAAATGGGTTTTCAAATTTATTGAGTGTTTTTTACGTTTTTATTGATGATTTCCTGAAAAGCATTCACGATATTTTCCCAGTTAGACTGATGTTTGGGCATAATCATACTTGCATCTGTTTTGCTGCCGCTGTTTTCACCATTTTTCACACTGATAGTGACAGCAATACCGTCATATATTTTTTTTTGTGGTCTTCTGCAATATGTCTGAAATTATTCTTTGTAAGAATCTGATTTAAATTCTTAATTTCTTCATCCGTAAGTTTAAATGTTGCCTTGTTTTTTTTACCCTGACCTTCAAAAGAATAATGTGCCTGATTGCCTTTTATAAGAAGGTTTTCGTAGATAGGAGCGAAGCCTCCGCTTTTAGAATAACTCATATCAAAATCAGAAAATATTTTTTTCTGACTGTTGCATGAAACAGTGATCATGAGTGCAAATAATATGACTATTAAATTTTTCATAATTACATAAAAGTTTTATGAATTGTTTTGTTCAGATTTCTTGGCTTTTATTTCTTCATCATAGGTATGAAGTACATTGAAGTCTTCTGTCTGTTCTATGGCGGTCATTATTTTGAGAAGAATCTGTTGGGCGTTTTCCGAATCGTAGTCAATGTCTAAGGGTTTTTTGAACTCCATAGTTGGTTTCACACCGGTTACTTTGACGCGCAGTCCTTTTTTATCAAATGCTCGTCGGAATCCGTTTATTTTAATTGGAATAACAATCGGACGCTGGCTCTTAACCAGTTTTGCAGTTCCCTTTCTTCCCTGTGCAAAAGCGGCAGTGGTTCCCTGCGGAAATGTAGCTACCCAACCATTGTCTAATGCCTTCATAATATTATCAATCTCACCGAGATCTACCATTCTGTTCACATTTTTACCTTCAGCTCTCCATGTTCTTTTTACGGTAACAGCACCTGCAATTTTAAAAATCTTCGGAAGAATTCCTTTATTCATTGTTTCTTCTGCAGCTACATAATAAAAATCTACTCTTGGATTCAGCAGATAAATAGGGTTTTTGATGGTATTTAAGTAACCGTTATTCACTGCACAAAATGCATGATACATGGCTGCAACATCTGCAAAGTAAGTCTGATGATTCGATACGAAAAGCACATTAGAATCCGGAAGATCTACAAGATGCTCGGTTCCGGTAATTTTTAGTTTATTAAAACCATTAAATCTTCTGTAAGAAACAATTCCCAGAATAAAAATGATAAATCTTTTTAAAAAATACGGAGTACCGAAAGAATCGGTAAAAATGTTTTTCTTCGCCATTTTTCAATTAAACATAATATCTGCAAAGTTACATTTTTTTAATCAACTGGCTGAATTCGCTCAGTATCATTGCGGTGGCTCCCCAAATGATATACTCGTTGAAATTGATCACCGGAACTTCTTTGCCTCCTGCTCCCGGTAACGCCATAATTTCGGGTGTATCCGAAAGATGGAGGAATGAAGTGATGGGAAATTCAATAACCTCTACTGCTTCACTTTCCTGTAAAATAAATTCCGGATTTTTTCTGGAGTAAGAAATATACGGATAAACATAAAAATTACTTGGCGGAATGTAAATCGGTGACATCTCACGGATGATTCTCACATATGGTTTTGCTAAACCTATTTCTTCTGAAGTTTCGCGAAGGGCTGTTTCTGCAAAATTCCGGTCAGATTCCTCTCTTTTTCCACCAGGTAAAGATATTTGACCACTGTGTCTGTCACGCTCGTTTTCTGTCCGCTGAATAAGAGGAAAATACCACTCATTATCTCTTAAATACAAGACGATATTAACAGCAGCGAATTTTGGATTTTTTTCTAAGATCTGATCATGGGTGAGAATGGCACGATATGGCGGTGAAAAGATTCCATGGGCATTTGCGCCATCAAGCTGAGCTTTTTTGATCTTCTGTAATAAATCTTTTCCAAAACTTTCCATATCCAAATTTACTAATATATCTTATAAAAATAAAGAGGTGATGATGTTAATTAAATATAATTTTTGATGAAAATTGTCATCGTATTTATACGGATATTACAGGTAACTGATACTGATGACAGGGTAAAACCAGAAACGGTTACATTTTAAACTGTAATCGGGGATATTTATAATTTACCCTTTTGTGATGGTTTCTAAGGATTTATAGTATTCTAAATTTGTATCATTAACCAATTAAATTTTTGCCATGAAGAAATTAGTAACAGGAGCTTTCGTTGTTTTAACAGCTGGCTTCACTTATGCTCAAAACAGTGATAATACTGTAACACAAAGCGGAAATAATAATACCGCAGCGGTTACACAACTTGGTTTGCAGGCTTTCGGTAACGAAAACGTGTCTTCGCAAACAGGTAATGCCAACAATGTAAATGTGTACCAAAGAAGTAACAGTGCCCGTAATAAAGCGGCAACTACCCAAAACGGAACATTGAATCAGGCTACAGTTTCTCAGGGACAGGGCTTTTCCGCGGGTGGAGTAGAGGTTACTCAGAATCAGGACGGTTTAGCGAATACGGTAACAGCAACACAGCAGTTTTCTTTTGGTTCTAAAATCGACCAGAAACAAGATGGTATTTTTAATACAGCAACTTCTACACAAGGCGGAGGAGATGTAAGATCAAACATTTCTCAAAATCAGGATGGTAACTTCAACAATGCTACGGCTTCGCAAAGTCAGACAGGATATACCCGTCCAACCGGTGTTTACAGCACAGCAAATGATATCAGCCAAATACAGGATGGTAATGTGAATGTTGCCAATGCGACTCAGGTAGGATATCTCAACACTTTGGATCAAAATCAGGACGGAAATTTCAACAATGCTTCATCTAGTCAGACAGGAACCAATCATACTGCTACTCAGAATCAGGATGGAAATTTTAACAATGTTTCTAATACACAGACAGGAACCAACCAGTTGGCAACACAAAACCAAGATGGAAATTTGAATAATGCAACCTCTACACAATCTGGAAACGATCATTCTGCACAACAAATGCAAATGGGAAATTCTAACGTTTCCACTTCTAATCAGTCAGGAGGATCTTCTTGGGCTGTACAATCTCAGTCAGGAAACAGCAACGTTGCTTCTATCAATCAATCCGGCGGAACGTTCAACGGAGCAATGCAAATGCAAAGCAGCAATAACAACAATGCATCTATCGATCAGGTAGGAAGCGGCAATGGTGCAGGACAGTTCCAGACAGGTTTGAGAAATATTGCAGATTCTGACCAGACTGGAAACAATAATATGTCTGATACCAATCAAAACGGTAATGATAATGAAGGTTACGTAGTACAGAATAACAACTACAACAGAACCGAAATTGATCAGATAGGAAATGATAATTATGCAAGTGCTTCTCAAAGCGGTACTTCAAGCAGTTCTTTAAACAGTAATTCAATTACGATGTACCAAGATGGTAACGATAACAGAACAATCGGTCAGCAATCTATCGGAAACAACAATTTATTAGTTTCTAATCAATACGGAAATATGAATATTTCAGAAAGCTACCAGATGGGAAGCAGCAATACAGCAAACATAAATCAAGGTTCGGCTTCTCTTGATGCAAACAGCAATGAAGCTTACGTTATGCAAAACGGAAACAACAATAATGTTTCTGTAAGCCAGATGAGTAGTGGAAACTACCATACATCCAGCCAAATGGGTAACGGAAATTCAATTGTTGTAAATCAATAATTATAATAGTTTCTTATCAATAATGTGTAGGAAGTAAAATTCCTATACATTATTTTTAAAAAGGCTTTATTTAAAGAGCTTTAAAGCATATTTGAGAGCAATTTTATAAACCTAAAAGATTTTAATTTCATCATATTTAAACTATTTAAGAGAGACTTCGGTTTCTCTTTTTTTTATTTAAAAAGCCTCTACGTATAAACACGGAAAGTAATAACGGCAAACCGTGATTTTTACTCTGTCACCGCTTCACGTGTTTTGTATATCACTGTATTCAAGTACCTTTAAGAAAAATAAAAATGAAAACCTTTGAAAAAATATTTATTACGCTTGCGCTTCTCTCCACATTGTTGGCGAAGTCGCAACAGATAGACTGGAATCGTATCAACAGCCAGACAGCAATTGATATGGTCAATCTGCAAAATACAGATCATTCTGTACCGACGTCTTCAATTAGCCAAGTTGTACAGACAGGTGATTTCAATAATACAGATTTACAGATTAATTCGAAAACAAACATCATGGTGCAGCAATTCGGAGATCAAAACAGTATTTACTTTAATAATGCTTTTTCTTCAAAAGAAGCTAAAACAGCAATTAGCACGCAGGGGAATAATAATATTGTAGATATTACAGGCAGTAACAGTATTTCTCAGGGAATGCATCTTAATGTACAGGGCGAGAATATGACGGTGTTTATGCGAAATTATTAAACTTTAGACCAATGAAAAATTTCATATTTATCTTGTGTCATCTTTTTTTTACAATTCTGTCGGTTTTTACTTATGCACAGGATGATAAAAAGATTATGGCAAAAATAGAGAAAGAGGTCATAGAAAAGCAGCTGAAAATTAAAGCATTAATTACCAATAATACTTCTACCTACCAAGAGCTGAATTATCTCTTAATTTCTATTAAAAAAGGCGCTGGAGGAAATCTTTCGAATAATAAACAAAGCGGAAAGTTTTCAATAAATCCTAATGAGAGCAAATCCCTTTCTGAAATGAGTGTGAATTTAGAAAAACAGGATGCTCTGAAGGCCTTTCTGTATATTCGGGATGAGCAGACTCAGAAACTTTTGGCAAAAGACAGTTTAGAAATCAATCAGGATTTTTTTAAGAAAAATGTAAGCGTTGTAGAAAAGGAAGAAGCATATGAAATCAGCGGTTTGATGATTGACGAAACGAAAAGTAAAATAGGAAAAGACTTCTATGATTTATTTTACATTCAATACAATCAAAATCCAGATAAAGGTAATTCTGCAATCACCATTACAGAGCTTCCTGCAAGAGGAACAAGCGGACAGATTAATATTCAGATTGATGATAAAGTCATCTACAGTTTTATGACGAACCCTAGTGAAGATTATCTGAGAGAACAATTGGATTTCGCACTCAGATATATTAAAGATTTCAAATCTCGGAAGAATCTCATTAAAAATGAATTTATCTACTAAAAACCAATGACCATGAAGACTCTTTTAATATCAGTAATCTTTTTTGTAGGATTTTTTTCGGCAAAGTCTCAGCAGCTTGTTTATAAACCTATTAATCCTGCATTTGGTGGTGATACCTTCAATTATCAGTGGTTATTGAGTTCTGCAAGTGCTCAGAATCAATTTGATAATAAGGATAACAGCAGTCTTACAGGAAATTCCGGTTCTCTCAGCAATTTTACCGACAGTCTGAACCGTCAGGTTTTAAGTGAGCTTTCCCGAAAACTGTTTCAGGATCAGTTTGGTACTACAGGAGTTCAGCCGGGAAATTATATGTTCGGCTCACTATACCTTCAGATTACGAATACTGCGCAGGGAATGATGATCAGTATTTTAGATACCAATACAGGAGAGCAATCTGAGATTGTAGTTCCGAAATAGAAACTAAAAACAATAACGAAACATGAGATTTTTTACTACTGTCAGAATTTTGTTCTGGATACTTTTTGCGTATGTATTGCAATCTTGTGGTACAGCAATGAGTTTTACTTCTAACAAAGAAGTATCTACGATGGGAGAAATCACATCGCATACTACAGAACTGAGAAATTTACCTTTACCCAGAGAAAAAGTGGTAGTTGGTGTTTATAAATTCCGGGATCAAACTGGGCAATATAAACCTTCTGAAAACGGAGCAAACTGGAGTACAGCAGTACCACAAGGTACAACCACTATTTTGATTAAAGCTTTAGAAGACAGCAGATGGTTTACGCCTATCGAGAGAGAAAATATTGCAAATCTTCTCAACGAAAGGCAGATTATAAGATCTACCAGACAAGAATATTTAAAAGACGCAGATAAAAACAGCCAGGCTTTACCTCCACTGTTATATGCAGGAATGCTTCTGGAAGGCGGTGTTATTTCCTACGATAGCAATGTGATGACTGGCGGAATTGGGGCAAGATATTTCGGCATTGGTGCATCATCACAATACAGACAAGACAGGATTACCATTTATCTTCGTGCAGTTTCTACCTTAAATGGTGAAATTCTAAAAACAGTTTATGTTTCTAAAACAATTCTCTCTACAAGCATTAACGGAAGTTTCTTTAAATATATCGACACCGAAAGATTAATGGAAGCAGAAGTAGGCTTCACGCAGAACGAACCAATACAGCTTGCTGTTACAGATGCCATTGAAAAAGCTGTAAAATCATTAATTATTGAAGGAATAAAAGATAAAATGTGGGGTAAATCTCTTGGAGATCTTACAGATTATCAGAAGCTGGTAGATGATTATGATCTCGAAACACAAAAAAACACTGACCGTCAAATAGGAAATATTTATCCTACAGCTGAAAGAACGAAAATATCAGTCTTTGGTTATGTGGAAGGAAATAAAGTGAGAAATGATTATGTAAATCCTGCTTATCAGTTTGGGGCAAAGGGTGGAGTGAAATACTTTTTCGATAAAAAATTTAATGTAGAGCTCAGTGCAGCAGCTTACACTTTTGAAAACGAGGGGATTTATAAAAGCACATTCTTTTCTCCGGAAGTCAATTTAGAATATTTTGTGTTACCGAAATACAAGTTCTCACCATTTGTATACGCGGGAGTAGGAGCGATGTTTTCTAAAGAATCTGTACGATACAAATCTCAGTTTGGTGGCGGTTTCGAGTATTTGGCATTCAAAAAATTTGGAATACGAATTTCTTCTCAGTACGATATTGGTTTTACGGATGACTGGGATCATTTAATTAATGGAAAAAGAACCGATCATGCTTTCAGAGTCGGGTTTGGTCTTAATTTATATTTAGGGAATAAAAAATAGAAGCTATGAAAACTTACATTAATATATTGATTCTTCTCATTACCTTTTTTTCTTTTGCTTCTTGCAGCGAAGAATTGGTAGATCAGTCTCAAACGGGAATTTTACGAGGAAGAGTAGTGAAGAAAGGAACAAATGAGCCTATCGCAAATGTAAAGGTTTTTACCACACCAAGTACACAGACTACATTTAGTGATAAAGACGGGATGTTTGAAATTAAAGACATTCCTGCAGGAAATTATTCTGTAAAAGCGGAATTATCGGGTTACGTTTCAAGTTTTCAGGCAGTAAATATTCAAAACCAAAATCAGGTGGTGACCATCGTTTTTGAAATGGATGATGATGATTCTTTAAATTCTCCGCCTACAGCTCCCCAATTATTAAGCCCAATTGATAATGCAGTAAACCAGCCGTTAAGTGTACAATTAAGCTGGAATGCTACAGATCCTGATAAAAGCGACAGTCTTACGTATAAACTTACGGTGAAAAATAATATCAATACAGACGTTATTCAGATTAATGATTTGAAAGTGAAAAATTACACACTTTCTAATCTGCAGTTTGGAGTAAGCTATTTCTGGCAGATATCTGTTTCAGATGGTATTCATCCTGAAGTTTTGAGTCCGATTTTTAAATTTACCACCAATACAACTCCTGCGAACCGTTATCATTACGTAAAAAAACAGAACGGAAACTTTGTGATCGTCTCCAGTGATAATTTGGGAAATAATTTTCAGCTGACCAATGTTGCCAACAGCAGTTGGAGGCCCAGAAAAAATAACAATGCCGGATTAATTGCTTTCTTGAGAAACGATGCGGGCGGAAGTCATATTTTTACGGCAAATCTGGATGGTTCCAATGTTTTTAAAGTGACACAGATTCCTGTTTCGGGTTTCAATCAGAATGAATTAGATTTCTCATGGAATACTACAGGAAGTATGTTTCTGTATTCGAATTTCGATAAATTGTATAAAATTAATAAAGATGGTACCGGTCAACAGCTTGTCTATACAACACCGGACGGAAGCCTGATTTCGGAAGTCGACTGGAGCTATGATAACACAAAAGTTGCCATCAAAACCAATAATTTCAACGGTTACAATACGAAAATACTAATTATTGATATGCTTGGTAATGTTCTGCAGAATGTTTTTTCTTCTGCTACAGGAGCTACGGGCGGACTGAATTTTTCGGTAGACGGACAAAAACTTTTGTACACTTATGATGTTTCCGGTTACCAGGATGCCAATTACCGACAGCTGGATTCTCATATATTTATTTATAACCTTGTCAATAACACAATTATTGATGCTTCTTTACAAAGTGATAAACCGATCGGAACCAATGATCTTGATCCCAGATTTTCACCCAACAATGCACAGATTATATTCGTGAATACAAGCAATGATAATATTTCCCAGAAAAATATTTTTCTGATTGATCTTAATAATACAGGAGTAGATTTCACCCGGGCAATATTATTTTCAAATGGTGAAATGCCAGATTTTGAATAAGATTAAAATAACAGCATAAAAAAAATCAAAACCGATTATGGTTTTGATTTTCTTATTTTATGGAGTTTCTATTAGCTGAATATGTTATTTTCCATTGCATATTTTACAACACCAACAGAATTTTTCACATTCAGTTTCATAAGAATTCTTTTTCTGTGAGTTTCTACAGTATTGATGCTAATGAAGAGTTTTTCGCCAATATCTTTACTGCTGTAGCCGTCACAAATCAATTTTAGAATTTCCATTTCTCTTTTTGTAAGCGGCTCTTTTATATTGGGACTTTGTTTTTCCTGCTCATTGCTAAGAAAGTTGATCATCATTTTTTTAGCATGTTCACAGATATATATTTCGTTGGCGCTTAGCGCATGGATAGATTTGATAAACTCATCATAATTGCTGTTTTTATCCAAGTAACTTTTAATTCCTTTATTGAATAATTTTCGGATAATAGTTACATCATAAGAATTGCCGATTACGATGATTCTTATTTTATCATCTTGAGAAATAATAGTATCGAGACATTTATAAAGATCGCTTAAAAGTAAAATATTGGAACTGATCATTAAAAATTCCGGAGAACTGTTTTTAAGGTGACAGTAAAAATTTTCGCAGGAATTAAATACCTCAACAGAATTGAAAATTTTTTCGTGTATAAGTAATTTAGATAGACCTTCTGTATACAAAAGTGGCTCATCAAGAATTGCTAAATTTGATTTCATCGGTTTCTAGTTTTGATATTTAAATATACGATAAAATATATGTAAAAACGGTAAAAAATGCAAATTTTTACCATAAAATGTAAAATAAATGCCATTATTTTGTTTTTTCCGTAATTATACGGTGGTTTTTCTGTCCATTGTGAGTTATTTGTTTTATCATAATAACAAATCTCTGCAAATGCTTTTAGGATGGGAGTTTCAGATTAGTTAATTAGAAATAATTAGTTTAGGTAGGGATTTATTATTTAAAGATATAAAACTTAATGTAATATTTTAAATTAAGTTTAAAATTAATATGAATTGTTTGCATAAAAAAAACCTTCAGAAGCCTGAAGGTTTTAATGAGTTGTCTAATTAGAATATCCGTTTAATTCTTCTTTTTTCGAATTGTAGATTTTGTATTCTAAATATTTAAAAGAATCCCTGGGGATAATAGTTACCCATTTTTTGTACTTGATAAACCATTTCATCTGTATGCTTTTAATACCTTTTGTAAGGTAAGCTTCTACGAAAGGATGTACATGCAGATAAAGTTTACCTTTTTCTTTCTGCATAATGGTTCTGATGGTGTCTCCCAATTTTTCAACAATAACGATCGGTGCTACGATTTCTCCGTCTTTGTTGGGGTTTTCTTCTTTGGTGTCGATTTGTTTTTCCGGACGGTTCCTTTGTCTTGTGATCTGTATCAACCCAAATTTACTTGGCGGTAAGATCTTGTGACGTGCTTTGTCGCGGCTCATCTCTGTTTTCAGATGTTCAAACAAATCTCTTCTGTGATCCGGGTTCGTCATGTCGATAAAATCTACGACAATGATACCGCCCATATCTCTGAGACGAAGTTGTCTTGCTATTTCTGTAGCTGCCATTTTGTTCACATGAAGTGCGTGTTCTTTATTGGCAGAATTTCCGGCTGTAATATTATTTCCGGAGTTTACGTCGATTACATGTAGTGCTTCTGTGTGTTCTATCACAAGATATGCACCTTTTGAACTTGGAATATTTACGTGTTTTCCGAAGCTTTGTTTTAGCTGCTTTTCAACGTTATAATATTCGAGGAGAGGAATATGAGAGTCATAAAACTGAACGATGTTTTTACGTTCCGGAGCTATTACTTCTACATAGTTTTTCATTTCTTCCACCATTTGTTCGTCGTCACAAAAGACGTTCACGAAGTCCTGGTTGAAGTTGTCTCTTAAAATAGACGAGGCTTTGTTGTCTTCATTTAATACTTTTGACGGGACTTTATTTTTTTGAATATTCTTAAAAGTATTTTCCCATTTTAGAATCAGCTGATTCATGTCATTGTGAAGATCTGCTACTTTTTTTCCTTCCGCAACGGTTCTGATGATAACCCCAAAACCTTCAGGTTTTATACTGTCGATCAAAGTTCTCAGTCTTATTTTCTCTTCGGAACTTCCGATTTTTTTTGAGATAGAAACTTTATTATCGAATGGTATTAAAACCAGAAAACGCCCCGTAAGAGAAATCTGCGTAGAGATTCTCGGTCCTTTTGTAGAGATAGGTTCTTTGGTAATTTGTAAAAGGACCACGTCATCTTTTGCGATGATTTTGTCTACCGTTCCGTTTTTATCAATTTCTGGCTGTATTTCGAAATTTTTTAAACTGGAGGCATTCTGTTTCTTAGAAACCGTGTCTTTTAAAAACTTTTTATAAGTAAGATATTGCGGTCCCAGATCCTGATAATGCAGAAAAGCATCTTTATCGTATCCGATGTTTACAAATGCTGCATTAAGGTTGGGAGCCAGTTTTTTTACTTTTCCTATGAACAAATCTCCGACTACAAAATCATTTTTGTCTTCTTCCTCATGAAGTTCACATAGTCTTCCGTCTTCCAGCAAAGCAATCTTTGTAAGCTCATCTTCATGCGAAACTATTAGTTCTTTCTTCATTTTGTTATAAGATAATTTTTATTGATTAAAGATACAAAGAGATTTATTTTAGTGTTAAATTTAATAATGATAAAGATAATTCATAAAAATTTAATAATAAACTAAAATCTGATTCTCTGCAATCAAATGGTTACAAACAAAAATATAGTCGGTAGTTATTAAAATAATTAAAAACACCAACTATATTGTTATATAAAAAATCCCGAAGGAAAATTATTTTTTCTTATGTCTGTTCGCTCTTCTTCTTTTCTTTCTTTTGTGAGTTGCAACCTTGTGTCTTTTTCTTTTCTTTCCGCTTGGCATAATGTTAAATTTTTTGTTAACTAGTTAATATTCAATTGATATTCTTATTTTACTGCAACTTTAGTTTTTACTTTCTCCACAAAAGATTTTGATGGTTTAAAAGCAGGAATATTGTGTGCAGGGATTTCGATTGCAGTGTTCTTAGAAATGTTTCTTCCCGTTTTAGCTGCTCTAGTTTTAACGATGAAAGAACCAAAACCTCTTAAGTAAACATTGTCTCCATTATACATAGAAGTCCTGATCTCCTGCATAAAAGCTTCTACAACTTTCTGTGTTTCATTCTTTTCTGTTCCCAATTTATTTGAGATGGTGTTTACCAATTCTGCCTTTGTCATTTCCTTTTTTAATTTTAAATTTTAGGTGTGCAAATTTAGTTAAAAAAAATGAATAGTAGCAAATTAGTAGCGAAAATATTTCGGTTAAGAGACTGACAATTTTATATTTAGTATCCTTTTATTAAGCAAAAACAGGTATTACATACTAGAATTGTAGTATCCGTTTTCTACACAGAAGCGGATGAGGTGCAGTTTTGTTTTTACGCCAAGCTTTTCTGTAAGTCTGTTGATATAGGTATCAATTGTTCTCGTGCTGAGATTCAGTTTTTCGCCTATCTCTTTGTTACTGAACCCTTCATAGCAGAATTTCATCAGTTGGATTTCAGTGGGAGAGAGTTCCTCCTGACTTTGTTTTTGTCTGTTCATGTATTCCTGAACTGCTAAAGGCTGCTTTTTCCAGCTCTCAGAATACGCTTGATAGTCAAAATCCTGTGAAGTAATCTGCCCTTTAATAATATCTTTAATAACATTACTTTTTTTTTGACAATAATAAATATTGGGAATTTTATCCAGAATTTCCGCCATGTCTTCCTGATAAGTTCCGGAGTACGTTATAATGGGTGTTTCCGGATTGTTTTTCCGGATAAATTTAATAGCTTCCAGACCGCTTAGAACGGGCATGAAGAGTTCTATGATAAACACATCTTCCTGTTTTCTGTAGATTCTGCTGATCAGCTCGTGACCGTTGTTGCAGTCATTAAGAAGCATATTAAAAGGGTTTTCCAGCAGAATTTTGATCATTATTTTTTTAAAATAAAAATCACTGTCAGCAATAGAAAATCGAACCGTTTTGTTCAGTATTGTTGTCATTTTATTTTTGTGATTTGGTAGATATCAAATAAAATTTGGTTCACTAAAGTATGAAAATCTTTCGGATATTGAAATTAAACTTAATATTAAATAATTGTAATTATGTTGCAAACTTCATATTTTGTTTTGCGAATAGATATTTTTTTTCTATTTTCACATTCCAAACCAAATCACAATTATGTCTATAAATAGAGATAAGAAATTGAACAAATCCGATGTAAGAATGGGCATTTGGAAATTTATCCTATCGTTCATTGCTTTATCCTTGATTTCATTTTGCGCCGTTTTTTTCTTTTTTCAAAGTTACCATACTCAACGCATGGGAATGGAAAAGGAAGCAGAGAGATATTCTGAACTTCGTGGACGCAGCAACGCCATGAATATCAAAATCGACAGCATTCATCACCTGATGGCACTTTTGGATATCAACAAAGTGCAAAACGACATTCAGCTAAGAAAACAGATTACAGAAGAGCTCTATGATGCAAGAAGTATCATGGGAAAAGACAGCGTAGATAATCTTAAACATTACGCAACTTTGCTGAAGTACATCGGTCCTATGCTCGATCTTAAAACAAAAATCATCAGTGTAGCCAACCAGAAAGAGTATTACAGAAGCCAATTGATGCGTTGTCAGGGAAAAAATGCAGGTGTGGTAAAAGAGCTGAGAATAGATCCTACGAGAAAATTTTCGGGAAGAAGAAGGTAATTTATTTAAAAAATTTAAATCATGCAGGGACAAATTACACTATCAAAAAAGGAAAAAAGATTTCAGTTTCTATATCTTATTCTAATGCTTTTGGCAGCGATGATTTTATTGGGAATTATCTTCCTCAACAGATTCGAATCTCCTTTTGATTCATCAGATATTATCACTTTAAAAAGACTGGAACAGAAATCTAAATTTGATGCAGAACAGCAGAATATTCAAAAAATTGTAGACAGCACTTTTGTGAAAATATCTCATCTTAAGGCAGAAAATCCTGAAGCGATGACGATGCATGAGATCGAAAAAAATACAGATTTTATCTCTTCTACCAAAAAAAGATTTGTAACACCAGATGAAAGAATAGATGGATATCCTCTCATTGCAGATTTCTACGAAATGTACATGGAAGATAAAAAAATGGAAAAAAATATGACAGACGATGTAAAAAGACTTGAAGTTACCGTAAAAAATTGCGAAATGGGATATAAAAATAATGAGCAGCGGCTTTTTGAAAGAGATATTGCTCTCAAAACCAGATAAAACACACCAAATACCAAACACCACACAAAAATTTAATATGAACTATTTTCAGAAGAACAGAAAAAACATCATTATTGGTGTTATTGCTACTTTGCTGATTGCCGCTCTTGTTGCATTGTGGCTGCAGAAAAAGGTCATTCATTCCTCAGATGATATTGTAGGAGCCGTTTATCCACAAACTTTAACGGTAGGAGATACACTCCATTTCGAAGACAAGACTCCCTTTGCCAAAAATAGAAAATGGAACTTTGCAGATGGAACTACATCCGAAAAAAATGCAGGCTATCATTTTTTCAATAAACCTGGTTATTACAGTGTAACATTAATTATTGATGATAAATACACCAAAACTTATCCTATCGTTGTTTCTTCCAGAAGGGTAGAAACTCAGGATACTCTGAAGATGACCACTACAATTGATGCACCTATTCAGGCAATGCAGTTCGAGAATGTGAATTTCAGAGCTTTATCAGACGGAAAACTTTTTACATGGAAGTTCGGTGAAACATCGGGAATAGATTCTAAAGACAAACTGGCAACTTATTCTTACAAAAAACCCGGAGATTATGTCGTGACATTGTATACTGATGTAGATAAAGAACCTATTTTGCACAGAATAAGAATTGTGGCAGAATACAATGAAGTGGAGGAAGAAGTTGCAGTAGATGATTTTTATGAGCAAAGAGACAATGACTTCAAATACCATCTTCAGCAGATTGCAAACGGAAACAGCTTCAATATGCATTATAATTATCTGCTGAATAAATATTTATGCAATAATGAGAATTCCATTGTACAGGTAAGCGACAGTAAAGTCAATAATTTCTACCTCTATTGTGCAGGTTTACAGTTTGATAAAAATAATGTCATCCAGACCGTGAAACTTAACTATGATGATGCACAAAACTGTGTTACCAAAGTAGACATCAACCAAAGTAAATAAATTATCGGTCCGAATACATTTCGGACATCACACCAAATTATAAAGAAAATTAAGATGAAAAATAAATTTCCTCTAGCAGCATATTATATAGGTTTATCGGTGCTTCTTACAAGCTGTCAGGTAAAACTGCCTTCCAAAAAAACTCCCGAACCGAAACAGTATGGTCAGATTGAAAACGAACCTGTTATTGATGGTTTTTCTAAAAAATCCGTTCCTTGGATTGCCATTTCAGACAGATCAAGAAATACGGCTTATCTGGATAAAAATGATGAAAAATCTTACAAAGAAGTGAAGTTTCTGGAACCACTAATGGTTTTAAAAAACAGGGACGGAATGGTAAAGGTTGCTGAATATATTCCCGATGCTTTAATGAAAAAAGTGTCATCAAAATCTGTAAAAACCTATGGCTGGATTCCCGAATCTGATCTTCTTCTCTGGAGCAGTTCATTAAAAAACGAAAAAAACGGTTATCCGGTACGTGTTGCTGTGGTTCCAAACAGCCCGGAAGTGATAAAAAATGCAGAAAGATATTATAAGAATGATTCTATCATGGTTTTTAATTCGCCAAGTCTGATCGAGCAGGCGAATGTGAAAATTCCAAACGGCCAAATGGTTTATGTTTACAAAAAAGCCGAAAATAACAAAAGATTTTTGGTTGGTAAAAAACCTTCGATTGATATGGACAGTATTAGTACAGGACTTTACGGATGGGTGAGTTCTGATGTGATTTCAGCGTGGGGAGAACGTTCTGCTGTTAAAATGAAAAATCCTACAGGAATAAAAGAAACTGCTTTAGGTATTCATGAAGGTTATCCGGGAGGTACAGATGCAGATAAAAGAACTGCAATTTTACTTACTGATGTTGATAAAAGAACTCCGCTAGAAAATATTTTCCCTGTTAAGCTTCCTTTAAATGATTCAGTTTCAGCAGACACAAAAACAAAATATTTTACCAATATTTTAGATTACAGCAAAAATTACGCATCCAATGTTTTAGGTGATAAGATATATTTCGATCGCTATAAGGAAATTATTGCTAAGAACAGAAATGCCAATATTGTTTTTGTGTTAGATATAAGTTCAGCTAATGCGCCTTATACACCAATTGTAAAATCATTATTAGAAGATTTGCAGTTGAGATTCGAGAAGCCATCTTATTTTAATTCAATTAAATATGGTGTAGTGCTTTACAAAAACAATCCTTGTGGAGAAAACGTAGCTCCATCGCCATTAAGCAAGGATTACAGTAAAATTACAGCATTTATTGATGACAAAATCAGTGAGATGAACTGCCAAAGTACAGGCGGAAATCAACCTTTAAACGAAGGATTGATCGCTGCCGGAAATTTACTTTCTGAAGTTCCTGACGAAACCAATATGATCATCACTATCGGTACTTCTGCAAATACCAGCGGAAATATGTACGGCGTTATCAATTCATTGACTCAGGCGCAGGCGAAAATGATTATGTTTCAGTCAAACTCTCGTTCTTCAGATACTTACAATGATTTTGTTTTGATGTCTGAAAATATCGTCACGAACACTGCTAAAAATGTAGCCGAATTGAAAAAGCAGAAAATCATCGATCAGAGCGATGTTTTAATAAAAAATAATTTTAGCCTGATTGAAAGTGATGCCGGCTTTTATTCATTAGATTTTCCGAAACAAAGTATGGCTCCGGGATTTGTGATTTTTCCTAAAAAAGGCGATGTTGCGCCTCCTGGATATCTAAAAAAAGCGGTTGACAGTTTGATCGCTCAGGTTACTTTTGATAATACCAAAATAGATAGTTCTCTCAACGAGAGATTTCAAACATCAGTGGGAGCCGGAAGAACCGAAGTTGATTTTAAATATAAATATCTGTATCCAGGGTTGACGAATCCTGTTCCGGCAGGAATAGCAGCACGATTGATTAATTATGGAAATCCGTTTTTAGTAAAAGGATACATTCCGGGAGAATTAAAAGAATCTAACTCGGTAATGGAGAAAGGGATTTTGATTTCTGAGAAAGAGTATGATCAGCTTAGAGCTTTTTACTCTGAAGTTTATGAAAATACCGGAGCGGCACGAACAGATTTTAAGCAAACAAGAGCAATCCGTGAGTATATAAAACTTCTTAAAAAGTATAATCCAACCCTGAAATTTTTAGATAAAGGAGAATTGTATGAGCAGCCGATGTCTTATGCAGTAGGAATAAGTACAGGTTTTGATAATTCCGAATCTGAACTGATGTCTAAATATAAACTGAAAGGCTGGAAGAAATCTAAAATTGTAACCAACGATCAGGCGAGAACTTATTTTAAACATTATAAAGATTTAGCCGAAAGAATGCTTACCCACAGAAAGAACCCTGCGGTAAAGATAGAGCAGAACGGGCAGGAGTTTTACTGGCTTAATGAATATTTTATGCCTACCACACTACCTACGGAAGAACCGGAGTATACTAAACATTAATAACTTACGAAATAAAAAAGACGGAAATTTATGCTCCGTTTTTTTTACTTTTAGATTACTTTTTGTTATCTTTGAGTACCAAACATCACAAAATATGTCAGAGCAATCATCAACTCATGACGGCAAACACTTTGTCGTACAGAAAGGAACATGCGAGTGCAATCAGGGCGACCAGTTTCCTCAGCATAAAGTGACCGTGCATCAAAAACATTATTGGAATGATGCAGCGGGAAGCACAGATTATCTTGCTGTTACAGAAGATGATCTTCAGTTCACACCTTCAGGTCCCAGTTTCGGACGCTGCAAACTAAAACCTTCTTCAAGCGGATATCTTCCATGTGCTTATGCTCCTGCGGGAAAATGGCAAAAAACCTATGACAAAGTAAAAATTATGGGTAAAAAAGCAGTGACCGAAGTTTCTGAGCTTCAGTGTACCGTTGGTGGAAAAATTACAATTAAAGATCATGGGCAGCGTGGCGAAATGAGTAAGCAAAATGTGAAAAATGCCGAAGAGAAAATCATTAGACATATGAATCCTCTTGTGAATGTGAATGACTATAAAGAAACTGTTTTTGAAAGTGAATTAGACGCTTATTAATCTTTAAATCATTTCTGCCATGTCAAAAAAAGGAGTTTCAAAAATATCAGGAAATTCTTCTCCCAAAATCGGAGAAGCGACAACTTACAATGTTACAGATTGGTACCCAGCTACACCACAAAACCAGCGAAATGCAGGGAATGTAACCTGGGAATTATTCAAAAAGCGTACAAACGGAAGATTTACAACTACAAATATCAAAAAAACAGGTTCCGGAACTTTTACTTTCGGAGAAGTTGCTCAAAAAAATATATATCGACTGGAAGCTTATCTTTACGAACCTGAAGGACACGGTGCTACAACAATTGAGATTACTCCTCAACCTGCAGCAATTCCCAGAATTAATAAAGTTGAACTTCAATATGTTGATGATTCTTCGGGAACTGTTTTCAGTTATACAGAAAAAATGCGCGCAAGAGCGCAATGTGTGAATTTAACAGGCAGAAAATTAAAATTTTCTCTTTGGGAAGATGATGCTTCAGGAAACGGCCACAATGCGAATAATCTTTTAATAGAAACCAAAGAAGCAACGGTAGACAGAAGCGGAGTGGCAACAGCAGAATTTATGCTGACAAGAGCATTGATGCAGAAAGCCATGCAGGGAGAAACAGACCCAAAACAACTTGAATTTTATGTCACCGTAGAATATTTTCAGAACAGAAAGCATGCTACAGATAATGTGAATATCAACAATCCTTCTCATGTTCCTGCAACAAGACCGCAACCCAGACCACAGCAACCAACAAATAATTCTACGCCGTCTCAGCCGACTTCAAATGTTCCTCCAAGAGCAGAAAACTCACCTGCAGCCACCAAACCTGAGTCTCAAAAAGAAGAAAAAGGGATTGTAGATAGAGTAACTGACTGGTGGAACGATCTGGAACTTTGGGATTGGGGAGAATCACAAGGAACTATCGAGCCAACAGAACCGCCAACTTCGCCACCTTCTGACGGAAGAGCAGTGAGTGTGGTGCAAGATTCTGCAGTAGAAGATATTATTGATGCTTATTTTGCCAAAAAAGAATACACCAAGCAAACTGGTGAAGCGGCAGGAACTTTCGAATATACGATTGGAAGTAACGGAAATAAAACGTCTACAAATGCTGAAAAAGAGAACATTGCCAGAATTATCCTCGGAAAATCAGCAATAAAAGCACTGGCTGAAAAGAAAGAATATACAACTCTTGAAGCGATAAAAGCAGGACTAACCAAAAACGTCTATAATAAAAATGAAAAGGTAACCTTCCAAACTTTTAAATTGGTAGCAGAATTCAAAAAAATCAATAGTGCTCCGCTTGATACAAAACTATATTTAGTAGCAAGAACATCAGGTTTGAACGGAAAACAGGTTACATTAATCATCAAAGAAAAAGATGGTCTTCTTAAAGGTTCTGCCGGTGCCGTTTTACCTATTTTAGAAATTACCGAGGCACAAATGGAACAGGCTACGCCAACTACAGGTGAAATTCCCGGTACTGAAAAATCACAGTTCATAACAACCATTGCAAATGGCGTCGCGAAAGTTCCCATCCATCTCAGACCAAAATCTAATGATGAGTTAAAAATTTGGAAAGACAATTTAAACAAAGGAAAAGAAGACGGAACATATAATTACACATTTGCTGGTGCAACAATAATAGCTAATGAAACTGCTAAGAAGAATATAGCAAAGGCAATACTCACCAATGCAAAAGAAGGGAAAAGAGGAAACCCTAAAATTGAAGAGGGTAAAGCAGCATACTTGGAAGACATCGAAAAATCATTACAGATAAAAACCTATAATCCGGGTGATAAAATAACGTTCACTTTATACAAAAAAGAACCTGAACTTCTTTACATACAGGCAAAAGCACAAAATAAGAAACAGCACGATAAAGATTTTCTTAAAACCGACGGAGCTTATTTTACAGTAGGGAAAAATTGTGAGTGTGAACAAAGAATCCGCGCATTCATGAGGATGCTGAGAGTAGGGGAAGGAACTGAGGACGAAAAAGGCTATACCACTCAATATAGCGGTGTGCAATTTTCTGATATGTCTACGCATCCGGAGACGGTGATCACTGCGGGAGCGTATTCGTCTTCCGCTGCAGGGGCCTATCAAATTATGAGATACACTTATTGGTGGTTAAAAGGAGAAAAATTAACTGCCGATAATAAAAAAGCCGGTGTTTATGAAGAATCTCATGATTATGTAAAAAAATATTCTATTCCAGATTTTACTGCAGAATCTCAGGATAAATTATGTGTGATTATATTAAAACATAAAAGATCAGGAAGTTTAGATTTAATTACAAAAAATCAGATAAAAGAATCTTTGGAACAATACGGAAGCTATGAATGGGCAAGTCTTCCGCCTGGAAGATATGGGCAGCCAACTCAGACAATGGATGTTGCACTTGCGAAATATGAAAAATTTTTGAGTGAAGAATTGGCAGGTAAAAGTGATCTCCATATTAAAAAGGGATTTTTAAGAGAATTTGGAATACCATGTAATTGTGGAAATGATAGCGGAAGCTCAGATTGGCATCATCCGCTGGATAGAATGGAGCTTCGGGGATGGTATGGAAGCGGGTTTTCTCCTGAATCAAGTGATCATGGTGCTGCTCCTATCAGACACAGTGGGAGTCATGACGGCTTAGATCTATATGCACCTATCGGAACTCAGGTTTACGCATGTGTAACCGGCGAAGTTCATGAGGTTTATGTATCTGAAACCTATGGTAATACCATTAATATAAAAGGAAATTACAAAGGAACCACCTACTATTTTTTCTATGCTCACCTTTCGGAAGTAAACGTGAGTGCAAAAGATCCTGTAGATGCAGGAAGTCCGATAGGAAAAACGGGTAAAACCGGAAATGCTTCAAATCAGGAATCAAAAATGAATCATTTGCATTTCGAAGTACGAACTACCGGAAACAGAACTGGAGGAAGAGTAGATCCGCTCACTACAATTGAAGAATTAAAAACAGGAGTAAATACAAGTCCTGATCAAACAACTCAAATATAATATTCAAATGATAAATAAAAATTTAATAGTCATATTTTCTGTATTCATGTTATTGACAGCTTGTACAGAAAATAAATCTATTTCAAAATCCAATATAGAAACTGAAGTTAAAGACACTTTGGTTTCCAGAACTTCGGGTCAAAAAGATATTTACATTAATAAAGAGTTTTTTTCAGGTGATGAGTTGATTGATGTAGAAACTGTCAAAACTGCAAAAACAGAAATTGACAGTTTGAGTTATAGCATTTATAAAGAAAAAAACAAAAAAAACTATATTTTTTCTTTAGAGAAATTTCTCAAGAATGATGATGTTGAAAAATATAAAATTACAGATACGGTGAACCTAAAATCACCAGATGTAATCGTAAATATAGAGACTTCAGCGAATGATAAGGCTCTGCTCCTGAAATCCGATCAAAGATTACTTAAAAAATGGGTTTTTAAAGTTAATAGTAATAAAACTACCCAGTGGATTGGTCATTTTTCAGGCAGTTTTTTGAGGATGAAAGAAGAATCCGGAGATCCAAGGAGCAGAGGGATGATCAATATTCAGATTCAGAAAAATTCTGCTGATTTTCAGCTAGACAGTTATGTTGAGAACATTAAAAAAGAACTTATTATTCTAAGTGAAAAAGATAATGAGATTATACTGTCTGAAAAAGATAATAAGAATTCTACATTCATCATTACAAAAAATAATGAAAAATATATTCTCAGAAGTAATTTTATTAATAAAACTGTTGGTGAAAACGATACTTATGAATTGATTAAACAATAATTAATTTCAAATAAAAAGGCAATATAATCTATGATCCTCCATTTCATACGTCACGGCGACACTTTACAAAGCATTGCCAATCAAATCAATCTTGAAAATCCTTTGTATATCAAAGAATTTCATAATCAGAAATGTTCGGGAGAAGATTATATTTCTGAAGATCTTGTTGTCGGGAAAAAATTATTTCTTCCGGATTCTATTGCTGTTCAGAATTATAATTCCAGAAATGATGCGCCTTTCAAAAATCCCGAGAAAAATCCTACATTAAATTTTCTGCCTGTAAATTCAGATTTAAAGTATAAAGTAAATATAAAAGAATCATCATTTGATAATGGCAGAAGATCTGAAAACTCATTTTCTTATGATTTTTCTTTAAAATGGATAAAAAGCGAATATAATCATCATACATTTCAGTTTTCGAAAACCAATTTTTTGAATGTTAAAGAAAAGTTAGGAGATTTAGCAAGCAGTTGCATGCAATCTCTAAATCCAGTTCAGCTGCAAACCAATTGGGAAGGGGAGATTGTTACAATAAGTATTTTAGAAGAAACCCTCAAGAATTTTTCTAATATAAAGGAAAAATTATTAGATCAGTTTCCGGATAAGTATGCTAAAATCTATATCGATGAATTTGAATATGCAGTTTTGAATCAGGAATTATTTCAGAAAAAGATGAAACAGGATTGGCTTCTTAAAACTTTTTTCGCACCAATAAGAAAGCCGTTCAGAAATGGAAAATCTAATTTTAAAATCTTTCTGGAAAACAAAAACTCAGAAGTTGAAATTCAGCAAACTGGTATTATAAACAAGGAAGCGGATGAGGTTGTTCTTAATCAAAGTTTAATGTCGAATGATAAAGAAAATGATTTTACAGGCAAATATATTCTCTCCGCAGAAACAGGACTGATAAAATCAGCAGAAATCATCAACTCATATACTGAGTACGATGTTTCTTATTCTACAGAGATAAAAATAGATCAGATTTAATAATAAATAACACCACCAAAATATTAATATAAATAATGGGAGTATTAGTAACGAACGAAACCGTAAAGCAGCTTTTTCATATTGCACAGTCTATCGCAAGAGAAAATTATAATGCAACTTACGACGGACCGCATATTCTTCAGGCTTTAATGCATAAAGATATAGGACTCAGTGATTTCTTAAAAAATATAGATAAAGATCCAGGATATTTCTACGAATGGGCAGATATAAGGATAGAAGATTATCCCAAAACAACGCATCTCCCAAGTGAAGTTGGCGAAGGCAAATCTGTAGACCAGATTCTTGAAGAAGCGGACGATATCAGGTTAAAATTAGGTTTAGACGAGATTACGCCGATTTGTATTTTGACTGCAATCGTAAAACCACAGGTTGCTTTTACTTTGCAGCAGCTTAAATCTTTACCACTCAGAGAACACGAGATTTTTAATCTTTACAGAAAAGATACCTCTTACAACTCATCTGAAAATAATGAAATTTCTTCCCTTTTTTCAAACGGAACAGACTATTCAGATCAATCTTTCCCTTCTATTAAAAGCTATTGTATAGACAGAACGGCGCAGGCAAAACAGGGAACTTTAGAAAATATTATTGGCAGAGATAAAGAACTGAGAATGCTAGTCGAAATTCTTTGCCGAAGAACTAAACCCAACGTCATTATTATTGGTGAGCCGGGAGTTGGTAAAACCGCTTTGGTAGAAGGTTTTGCCACAGAAATCATCAAAGGGAATGTCCCTGAAATGCTGAAAAATGCAACGCTTTTAGAATTGGATACAGGTGCTTTATTAGCCGGAACTTCTTATAAAGGCGAAATTGAAGACCGTCTGAAAAAGGTTATCAATGAATGCAAAAAGATTGAAAAAGCTATTCTTTTTATTGATGAAATTCATGCACTTTTAGATCCAAAAGGAAGCATCGGAAATATAGGGAATATCCTGAAACCTGAACTGGCAAGAGGAGAAATCACCGTTATCGGAGCAACAACACAGGAAGAATACAGAAAAATAATCGAACCGGAACAGGCTTTTAACCGTCGTTTTGAGGTTCTTACCGTCAATGAACCAGACGAGCAGACATGCGTGAAAATGATTGACGTTCTTCTGGAAGGATACAAAAAACATCATGCAATTGAAGTTGATAAATCTGCGCTTCCGGAATGTGTTCGTTTGGCAAAAAGATATGCTAAAGGTAAAAAACTTCCTGATGCAGCAATCGATTTATTGGATAGAACAATGGCAGCCATCAAAATGCTTGATGAACTTTCCGAAAAAGAACTTCAGGACTGGAAAGAAAATTACGAGAATATTCTTAAAGATGAATTTACTGATGAAAAAGATAAAGCCGACGAATTAATCTGGAATTATAATTTACTGAGAGATAAAATAAGCCCGATTTTGTGGGGATCTTTGAGAGAACAGCCACAGATTGATAATTCGATGCCTGTAGAACATCTTCAGAAAATGATTGAAGATACTTTTACAGAATTAATAGAACACGCATCTGTAAAAAGAGAAAAAGTCGGCAAACTAGAATTGGCGGCTGTAATGGCAGCAAAAACCAATATCCCGATTGGGAAACTTCAGGCGCAGGAAAAAGGAAAACTCCTCAATATGGAATCTCTTTTACTCAACCGAGTTGTCGGTCAGGATCATGCTTTGAAAGTTCTTTCTGATGCGATTGTAGAAAACCGAAGCGGATTAAACAAGCCGGGACAGCCCATCGGATCATTTTTCCTTCTCGGACCAACCGGAACAGGGAAAACCGAATTGGCAAAATCTATGGCAGAGTTACTTTTCAATGATGAAAAAGCGATGGTTCGTTTCGATATGTCTGAATTTAAAGAAGAGCATTCTGCTGCGCTTTTATACGGTGCTCCTCCAGGATATGTCGGTTATGAAGAAGGTGGAATGTTGGTGAACAAAATTCGTCAGCAACCTTATACCGTAGTTTTGTTTGATGAAATTGAAAAAGCACATCATTCGGTTTTTGATGTCTTTCTGCAGATTATGGATGAAGGCAAAGTGCATGATAAATTGGGAAAAGAAGGAGATTTCAGCAACGCTTTAATCTTATTTACCTCAAATATCGGTAGTGAAGAAATCGTAAAACAGTTTGAGGAAGGAAATATTCCCGAATCATCTTCTTTGATGCAGATTATGTCGAATTCCGGGCGTTTCAGACCAGAGTTTTTAGTGAGAATTACAGAAATTATTCCTTTTGCACCGATTACAGAATCTATTGCAGAGCGAATTTTTAATATTCAGCTCAAATCTCTTCACAAATCTCTTCACCGATTGGGTATGTCGCTTTCTATTACTGATGAAGCAGTGAAAAATTTGGCTTTAGGAGGATTCAGCAGCAAATATGGCGCAAGACAGATTTCGGGTGTCATAAGATCTCAGTTGGCGAGACCGATTTCTAAAATGATTGTTCGCGAGGAAGTAAAATCCGGACAAACATTAAAAGTCGACTGGAATCAGAATGAAGAAAAAATCGATTGGAAAGTTGAGTAGATATCAGAAATTAAGGATGAAAATTTATTTTAGTAAAATATTGTTCGCAGCAGTTTTTATGTTCTGTTTTGAAATGAATTCTGCGCAGTTTCTTTCTGCTTCAGATACCTCAGAAAGCAGTGTGAGAAGATATAAAAGTATCATTAATTCAAATAAAGAAATCGTTCAGTTTATAGAGAATTCTCTTGCAAGCAAAGGGCTTCCGAAGCATTTGAGAAATTTAGCTCTAATAGAATCTCATTTTGACAGAAATATCACTTCTCATGCAGGAGCAGTAGGAGTTTGGCAGTTTATGACATCGCATGCAAACCAATACGGTCTTACCGAAGATCGACGTAATGATCTGTACAGAAGTACAAAAGTGGCAGTGGTTTCTTTGGGAAATTTGTATAAAAAATACAATAATTGGGTGACTGTTGTCGCAGCATACAATTGCGGAGAAGGAAATATTGCAAAAGCAATGCAGTCTGCCAATTCTACTCAATATCATGTTTTTTCTAAATATTTGCCGACGGAAACCATCAATCACGTTAAAAAATATCTGAATGCATGTTACGCAACCGGTGAATTGAGCAATGTCTTGACGAATTACAATTCTTCGAGAATGAAAAAGATATTTGATTCCAGATCCGGTGTAATGGAAGGTTCTTTTTTATCTGAAACCGAAATTAATGCAGGATTTAATCTTAAAATTATTGCTGAAGAATTGAACGTGGATATGAGCAAGATTTTATCCTGGAATCCCGGTATTGAGGAAGAATTACAAACCAATGGTGAAAGTGTTTTCTATCTTCCAACAGATTTGATGCCCGATTTCCTTTTGAGAAAAAATACAATCCTTTCCCGTTCTGTGAAAGAACGAACCAAATAATTTACTCATCATAAAAAAAAGTCAATACAAAAAATGTATTGACTTCTCTATTTTAAATTGAAAATTTTACTTTTTCATTCCCGGAGGATAGTTTGCCATAATTTCGGCTACAATCTGAGGAATTTGTTTTTGTTTTGCCTGAGGTCTGTCTACGGAAATTCCGCTTCCTATTCCCTGCCAAACTAATTTGTTTGTTTTATAATCAATAAGATCGATGATAATAGCGCCTTCATTGTAATTACTAGACCAGGTTCTGTTCATGCCGATTCCCCAGCCGAAACCGCCTCCCCATCCCCACATTCCGCCGGGATTCGATGTGGTAATATCGGTAACTTTTTTTATGGTTGGCTTTTACATTCACGATCAAATCAGGATTTTCGCCAGATTGAAGACCTTTTTGCCTGTAATTGTTTAGACAATTCGTTCAGAACTCTGTCTTTATCAATGTCATTCAGTTTAAGATCATCAATTCTTAATTTATATGTTTTATAAGAAGTGAAATTTGCAGTCTGTGCATAATCTGAACGTACTTTAAAAGGACTGCAAGAAGATAAGCCTAAGCTTGCTGCCAACAAAATAAAAATATATTTCTTCATTTTATTTATTTTTTTTGATTTTTATAAATGTGTCTGTCTTTTTATCGTATCCGTAAGGGCAGTGTCTACAGCCACTTTTGCAGCAATATCCGCGTTTAAGATGGAATTTTTCTGTAAAAACCTTGTAACCCTGCTCATTATAGTAAAAGTCTTCATGCTCTTTGATGTCAAAATTTGCCATAAGTTAAATCAAAACTTTTATATTTGTTATCATGATAATTGTGTGCCAAAAACTTCTCAAAAATACAAAAATAAATGGCATTACGCTTTATCCTTTTATTTTCGTTAAAAAACCTGAAGATAAGAATAATAGGGTGCTTGTTAACCATGAAAAAATCCATCTTAAACAACAACTGGAGTTGCTGATTGTGTTTTTTTATTTGTGGTATGTTTTGGAATATTATTATCATTTTATTAAAATGAAAAACGCTCACAAAGCTTATCTTGCGATTTCCTTTGAAAGAGAAGCTTATACAAACGAACACGATTTGAATTATCTTAAAAAAAGAAAATTCTGGGGTTTTTGGAAATATTTTTAATTAATTAAAAATTAGATTTTATATAATACTCCAAAAATTCCCATCCTCTGGAGGGGTGTCAAAATTCAAAGAATTTTAGACGGAGTGGTTTCAAGCAATATCAAAATAAATTATAAGATAAAGTATCATTTAAAAAATGCTATTACAAATTCCGACAATACCAATCCCAATGCAGGAAATTTCGGTCAAAAAAAATATTCGGCTTTTCATCAAAAGAGAAGATCTTGTTCATCAGGAAATTTCAGGAAACAAATATTGGAAACTGTTTTTTAATATTAATAAATACGCAGAATGCAAACCTCAAAAACCTTTCATCATTACATTTGGCGGAGCTTTTTCTAACCATATTGCAGCAGTTTCGGCACTCGGCGGGTTATCAGGAATACCCACTTTGGGAATCATCCGTGGTGAAGAACTGGAAAAAAAATGGATGGATAATCCTACATTGGTATTCGCAAAGCGAAATGGGATGAATCTGAAATTTGTAACCAGAGAAGAATACCGTCATAAAGAAAAACTGACAGAATTTTTACAGGACGAATTTCCCGATGCTCTCATTATTCCTGAAGGCGGCACCAATGAAAACGCAGTTCAGGGCATTAAAATGATGCTGAATGACGATACAAAAGATTTTGATTATCTTTGCACAGCAGTAGGGACAGGTGGTACTGTTGCAGGGATTTCAGAATTTTGTGAAGAGAATCAGAAAGTTATGGGTTTTAAAGTAGTTGAAGATGCTTCTTTAGAAAACAGAATTTCAGAATTAACTTCAAAAAGAAATTATGATCTAATTGATGCTGCTCTTGGTGGTTACGGTAAAATAAATGATGAAAACATTCGTTTTATCAATGATTTTAAAACGAAATTTAATATTCCTCTGGAACCGATTTATACAGGAAAAATGATGCAGAAAATTTTTGAACTGATAGAAGCAGATTATTTTCCTGAAAGAAGCAAAATTTTGTGTTTTCATACCGGTGGTTTACAGGGAATAAAGGGAGCCAATATGCTTTTAGAAAAACAGAATAGAAATTTAATAATATAAAGTTGAAAACGTAAACATATTATGTTCCATCTTTAATTGTAAAGCAATAAAAATTATAAAATGAAAAGACTTTTCTTACTTGTAAGCTTTTTAGTTTTATCAAAATTCTCGGCTCAGACCTGGGCTACAGAAGATCAGTACATTCAGAAATTTGCGCAGTATGCGGTTGAAGAAATGGAAAAATACAAGATTCCTGCTTCTATTACGCTCGCACAGGGACTTTTGGAAACCGGTGGCGGACAAAGCAGGCTGGCTCTGGAAGGTAAAAATCATTTTGGAATAAAATGTAAAGAAGACTGGACAGGGAAAACAATGAAACATACCGACGACGCTCCCAATGAATGTTTCCGTGTGTATGATGACCCCAAACAGTCGTACGAAGATCACTCGGTTTTTTTAGCAACAAGAAAATACTACACCAAGCTTTTTGATCTGGACATGAAAGATTATAAAGCCTGGGCTCACGGACTGAAGAAAGCAGGTTACGCAACAAATCCTCGTTATGCTTCAATCCTGATCGGAAAAATAGAAAGGTATAAGTTGTATGAATTTGATGAGGTAAATTCTAAAGAAGTACTTTACGCTGTTCTGAAAAAATATCCCGATTTAAAAGATGACCGCTCTTTCATGGCTCGTCTGGAACCTGCAAGAAAGATTACTAAAACTGAACCGGTAACCGTAAAAGTCCCTTATAAGGCCACCTCTTATGCCCAACAGCAGAAAAGAGTAGAGCGCATAAAATCTAATGCAGAAATCCTTAATTCAATTTTAATTAAAAGTCATCCGAATGGCGGATTAAAATATATCGTGATTCCGCAAGATACCAACATTCAGCTGATCGCCAATAAATTCAAAATAAGCGAAAGCAGACTTATCAAATGGAATGATCTGCAATCTGATGCTCTTAAAAAAGATGATATTCTATTTTTAGAATCAAAAAATTCTGATGGCAATACACCCACTTACAAAGCAGAATTCGGAGAAGATATGCACGATATTGCTCAGAAATTTGGTGTAAAACTCAATAAACTGTACGCCAAAAACAGAATGGATGAAGGGCAAAAACCTTCTGCCGGACAATTAATTTATTTAATTGACAAGAAACCCAGAAACTAAAATTGGTTGTCGGTTTTTAGCTTACAAGTATATTGTCAACCAAAAACCGTCTATCATCAACTATTAATATAATGAAATACGAAAGAAGTTCAGCTTTATTTGATGAAGCTTACAAATACATTCCGGGAGGGGTAAATTCTCCTGTCCGTGCCTTTAAATCTGTAGGCGGAGTGCCTGTTTTTATGAAATCTGCAAAAGGTGCTTATCTTACAGATGCCGATGACAATACGTATATCGATTACATCAATTCCTGGGGACCTGCCATTTTGGGGCATACACACCCAGAAGTTTTAGAAGAACTGAAAATTCAGGCAGAGAAAGGTTTTTCTTTTGGTGCGCCTACCGAACTGGAAACCGAAATTGCAAAATTTATTACAGAAAACGTTCCGAATGTAGATCAGATAAGAATGGTTTCCTCAGGAACAGAAGCTTGTATGAGTGCTGTGAGACTAGCGAGAGGTTTTACGGGGAGAGATAAAATTGTAAAGTTTGAAGGCTGTTATCACGGTCATTCAGATTCATTTTTAATTAAAGCGGGTAGTGGTGCGGCAACATTCGGAAATCCAAATTCTCCGGGTGTAACGGCAGGAACTGCAAAAGATACTTTATTGGCAAGGTATAATGATTTCGAGCAGGTTCAGGATTTGTTCAGACATAATCAGGGAGAAATTGCTGCGGTGATTATTGAGCCGGTTGCAGGAAATATGGGCTGTGTTTTACCGGAGAATGAATTTCTTCAAAAACTAAGAACCATCTGTGACGAAAACGGAGCACTATTGATTTTTGATGAAGTAATGACGGGTTTCAGATTAGCTTTTGGCGGTGCACAGGAATTGTATAATGTAAAAGCAGATTTGGTAACTTATGGAAAGGTAATCGGAGGCGGACTTCCTGTCGGTGCTTTTGCGGGAAGAAACGAAATTATGGATCATCTGGCTCCGAAAGGCGGTGTTTACCAAGCAGGAACTTTGAGCGGAAATCCTTTGGCAATGAGAGCAGGTTTAAAAACTTTGCAACTGATTAAAAACGATGAGAATTTCTTTAAAAATTTAGATAAAACAACCGAAACTCTGGATTTTGAGATCGGAAAAATTTTAAACGAAAAAGGAATTGCTCATAAAATCAACAGAAAAGGATCGATGATGTCGGTTTTCTTCCATATCAACAGAGTTTCTAATTTTGATGAAGCTCAGCAGGCGAATCATTCTTTATTCAATAACTTCTTTCATCAGTTGCTTAAAAGTGGAATTTATCTTCCTCCAAGTGGTTACGAAACCTATTTCATCAGTGATGCAATAAAAGACAAAGAAATTGATATGACTTTGGAAGCTGTAAAAAAATTTGAGTATTCTTAAATTTAAAAATAATAAATAAGAAAGGATGAGATGTATTTCTTATCCTTTTTTAGATACAAGAATCCCTCAGAAAAAATTTCTGAGGGATTCTCAATTGATATGAAAGAAATTAATATTTAAAATTAGTTCATTGCATCAGTAGTGTCGAATGAATTAACACCTGACCATCCTTTTGCCCAGTCTGGTAAAGCAGTTGTGCTTCCTGCACCTACAGTAGTTGCACTTTCTGTGAACACAGTAGAAATATCTACAGCAGTTCCTGCAGTATTTTTAGCTTTAGATTTAGTTGTTACGTTTACAAATTTTAGATTTTTGATGTAAGAAGCACCTTGGAACCAAGCCAAAGTTCTGTCTGTTTCAAAATCTAAACCTGTAGAAAAGTTCGCTAATACAATGTTCTCAAATTTACCGTTAGATCCTGCTCTTACTTTTAAACCCTGAGATTCTGAACCTCCTGTATTTCCTAAGAATGTTGCATTGGTAATTGTAGGGTTAGATGCGCCATTTCCGTTAGTTGTATTGGCATTCGTATCTTGAGTATCTGCTTCAACACCTCTGTTTCCTGGTTCTGCAGCAGTTTGATATTGTTTTTTTCTCGCTGCATAGATGTAGTTCCCTGTTCCTTGCCATCCTTCAGTCCAGTCGATGCTGTCGTCACCAACTCCTAAAACAAGTATGTGATCTGCGTTCACGTTTCCACCAAAGAATTCGATACCGTCGTCTGCACCATCAATAACAGCTACGTAAGAAACTGTAGTTCCGCTACCAACACCGAATAAAGATAATCCGTTGAATTCTTTTTCAGGGTTATATTTAAATCCGCTATCCTTAATAACCAAATATTTGATAGAACCGGAATTGTCTCCTTGGTTTGTACCACCGTAAATAAGCTCTCCCAATTCTGAAGTTGAAGTTCCTGAAGCACTTCTGTTTGACGGAGCGTTACCCAAAATTACAATCCCTCCCCAATGTCCTTGTTTGTGAGTAGAACCTTCAAAAACAACCGGGCTGGATGCAGTACCGTTTACAAAGATTTTACCACCTCTTTCTACGATAAGATAAGTTGCCCCTTCTGAGGCTACAATTTTAGTTCCTGCAGGGATAATTAAAGTTGCTCCGTTTTCTACATTTAGTTTTCCTTTAAGATTATAAACTTTTGAAGGATCTAAAGTAACTGTAGTTCCTGCAGCGATTTTCCCCTGAAAATTATTTGGGTCTACTGTAGAAGCTGTTTCTGTAGTTTCGTCATCAGAACTACTACATGAGATTGCAGTTGATGAAAACGCTGCCATTAAAGAAAAGCAAAGAGCTGCTTTTAAGATTGTCTTTTTCATAACTAATTTTTTTAGATTTATTTTTATTTTTTAGAATTTATAAGATAAGCTAAGACCTACTTGGCGACCTTTTGTATAATCTTTGTGGGTAAAGCTTCCGGCTTTGTTATCCTGTTGAATTCTGAAGTCAGGATTTAAAAGGTTTTTAGCTGAAACTCCAATCCCGATTTGATTGAGTGTGAAATTTAAATTAAGATCCAGAATATCTCTTGCCTGTTCGTAGAAGTTACCGCCATCGTTGGTTCCTATAGAATAAAGGTTTTTTCCGATGCGTGAATAAGAAACCACGAAATCTAAGCTATTGACGTTATTCCATTTAAAGTTATATCCCAAATTGGCATTTGCAATAAAATCTGCAACTCCCTGAATATCATCTTTTGTCTGACCGCTGAACTGTGCAAGTTTGTTTTCGTTTTCTTTTGCCAATTCTGCTTCCGTTTTCAGTTCCTGTTCAGAATGCATATAGGTTCCGTTCAGGAATGTATAAATTTTTGAATTGCTCCAAGAATAAATATCTTTTCTGAATTCTACTTCAGCTCCTGCAATATACCCCCAGTTTGCGATATTGAAGTAAGTCATATCACTTGGTGCAGCTGTAGAATATGTTGTTCTTGCAATAGGATTCAAAATATATTTTCCGAACGCTGTGATTGAAATAAGCTCACCAGATTTAGGGAAAAGTTCATATTTTAAATCTACGTTGTAATTATCTGATGGATACAATGATGCATTACCGTAATTGTTACTCGTTACATCATAATAAGCTATCGGAATGATCTCTTTTGGCTGAGGTAATGTATACGTTTTTGAGAAAGACAATCTTAAATTCTGTTTGTCGTTAAGACTGTATTTCGCATTAAATGCGGGTAAGAATTTATTGTAAGTTTTATTTTTCTTCAGAACGGCACCATTCGTTAAAACATCAGTCCATGCAGTTTGCATATCAATAAAGTCGTAACGTGCGCCCAATTGTATGATAAATTTATCAGACAGGGTAACGTCTACATTTGCAAGACCAGATTGTGTATTTTGTTTAATTGTATAATAAAATGGTGTGAAAAGTTTATCACTCGGCTGAAATGTCTGATACGTAAATATGCTGTTGTTTCCTGCATTAATGAAACCATCGATATTGTTAGGATCTACAGCGGTGATCAGATTAAAGTTCATACCAATTGTAGTATTGTCAAACCCTCTATCTTTGTAAGATCCGTCGTATCCGACAGTCACCTTTACATTTTCAAAAGTTTTTGTAAGATTGGCGTGTCCTAAAACGGTGTTGTCTTTCAGTTCATCAAAATATCTGTGGTTATTAATTGCACTTCCGGCAAGTAAATTAAGATTTTGAGAATCTATTGTGTTCTGGAGACGGTCTGGTCTTTTGCTGTTCAGCATATTATAACCAACTGCCCAATCTGCAGTCCATGTTTCTCCCAGTTTATGATTTCCAAACAATTGGTTGATCCACGTATCTGTAAGTTTATTATCTCCTCTGTTAATAATTACATCTCTTGCAACATCGTAAGAATATCCTTTATAGATTTTTGCAGATTGAGAAGATGAATGAATGTAATTTGAAGTGAAATTAATCTTATGGTTGCTGTTGATTTTATATGCCAAGTTGATTAATCCGGTAGTGTTCGTTTTATAAACCGAACGTTCTACATCAGTATAGTTTTTGTTTGGAGTTCCGTCTGCGAAAAAGAAACCTTCGCTTCCTTTACTGAATTCATAGCTGTTCTCAAACCCTGCGTATGCAAATACTGAAAGTTTACCAAAACTTATTCCGCCTTCGATATTCAAATCAGAATTGAAAGGATTTTTAGCATTTTTGAAGTTCCATTTCGAAGTAAAAGGATAGGTTTGATATGGATTTCCTTTAATGTAAGTCGTTTCTTTAAATCCAAAGAAACCAGGTGCTCCGTCTTGTATTTTAAAATCTTTTTTGTCGTACGTCTGTAAGTTGATGCTGCTACCTAAACCAATTTTAAAATAAGGCTTTCCCGAATGTTCTTTAGAAACAATATTGACATTAGCTCCTCCGAAATCACCAAGAAACTTAGGATTATAAACTTTATCCAGAGAAATATATTCAACCATTGAAGTTTTAAAAATTTCAAGGTTGATGTTTTTAAATTCAGGATCTTCAGAAGGAATGGTAAGTCCGTTAAGGGTTGTACTGTTATATCTGTCACCAAGACCTCTCACGAAAATCTGTCCGCTTCCTTCTTGTTTTAATGTTCCCGTAGCTTTTGTTACGGCTGTTGCCGCATCGCCAACACCTTGTTTGGCTAGCTGTACAGATCCCACTCTTTCTATCACCTCTACAGATTTTTTCTGCATATTGATAAGATTGGCTTCAGTTCCTTTTTTGGTTGATCCTTTTATAACAACACCTTCAATTTTCTTTTCGTTTTTTACGGTGTCATTTTTTTCTTGAGCGTAAAATAAAGTTCCGGATGTGCTAAGGAACAAAACAGCGATACTCAGTTTTCTAAAATTCATTTCTTTTTTTACTAATTTACTTTCGGTGCAAAGGAATAAAACATTAGAGGTTAATCTGGTTTAGTAAATTTTAAATTTTTCTTAACTAAATATTACGAAACCCCCTTTAATATTAAGTTTATGTGAATGGAAATTTATTATCGATCATGTTGCTTAAATTTTGCTAACTTTGAAATGTAAAAATTGAAAATGAACCAAAAAAAGATTCTATTAATTGACGATGAACTGGATATTCTCGAAATTCTTTCATACAATTTAGAAAAAGAAGGCTACGACGTTACTACCGCTACAAACGGAAACGAAGGTATAAGTAAAGCCAAAGAAATTATCCCGGATCTTATCTTATTAGATGTCATGATGCCCGAAAAAGATGGTATCGAAACTTGCCAGGAACTTCGTAAGGTAAAAGAACTTCAAAAGAGCCTTATTGTTTTTCTTTCGGCAAGAAGTGAAGAGTTTTCACAATTGGCAGGCTTTCAGGCAGGAGCAAATGATTATATTGTAAAGCTAATAAAGCCGAAAATTTTAATTTCAAAAGTTAATGCCTTACTACAGTTAACTTCTCAGGTTTCTGATAATGCAAAACTGATTGAAGTAGGAGATTTAATTATCGATAAAGATAATTTCAGAGTTTCAAAAAGCGGACAGCAGTTTTTACTTCCAAAAAAAGAATTCGATTTGCTATATCTTCTGGCTTCAAATACAGAGAAAGTCTTCAAAAGAGAAGAAATTCTGGAAAAAGTCTGGGGGAATGATGTTATCGTTGGCGAAAGAACAATTGATGTTCATATCAGAAGATTAAGAGAGAAATTGGGTATTAATACCATACAGACTTTAAAAGGAATAGGTTACAAACTTATTGTTTAATCTAAAAATCTTATCTTTACTTATAACCCCTAAATTTTGTAAAATTGAAGTTTTACAGACTCAGTTTCATATCCGCTTGTCTTTTGACTTTGGTGATGCTTATTTTGGTCATCATTTTTGATACGCTCAACGAAAAGTACGACAACAGCTCATTTTTTAAGTTGGGATTTCTCTTATCTGTACTTGTGATGTTTATCGTTAATTACGTAGTTTTGGAATTGCTTTTCAGTTACTACGCAAAAAAACAAGTGCGAAATATTTCTAAAATCTTACCGGAAGAGATCGTTTACGACAATCAGGAGAATATCACGCTAAAAGAATTGGGTGAAAGATTTTCTGATTTTAATCAGCAGAAAGTCACCGAGATGGAAGTGATGAAAAAGATGGAAAGCTACCGGAAAGAATACATCGGGAATGTTTCTCATGAACTTAAAACTCCTCTTTTTTCAATTCAGGGATATGTGGAAACACTGAGTGAAGGTGGTGTGGAAAATCTTAACATCAGAGACAAATATCTCGAAAGAATAGGAATTTCTGTCGAAAGGCTGATTGCTATTGTTAATGATCTTGATATGATCAACAGGCTTGAATCTGGTGAAATTAATCTTACCGTTTCAAAATTTGATGTTAATATCCTCGTTAAAGAAATTTTTGATCTTCTGGATCTTGAAGCCGAAAAAAACAATACCGTTTTACAGCTGCAGACTTTACACAGTCAGATTTTTGTAGAAGCAGACAAGCAGAAAATTTCACAGGTTTTCATCAATCTTATTTCAAATGCAATTCATTACGCCAACAGACAGGAAGCAAAAGTAGTGGTAAAAACAAGTGTTTTAAGAAATAAGATTCTCATCGAAGTGATTGATAACGGAATGGGAATAAAAGAAGAGCTGCTGCCAAGAATTTTCGAGCGTTTTTACCGTGTAGAAACCAGCAGAAGCAGAAGGCAGGGCGGTTCTGGTTTGGGACTTGCTATTGTAAAACATATACTGGAAGCTCATAATGAAAACATTACGGTAGAAAGTGTATATCTGGAAGGTACAAAGTTTAGTTTTATGCTCGAAAAGAGTAAATAAATCACCGGAAATGTAAGGAAAAAAAAATTCTAAAAAATGATTAAATATTCTTTTCTAAAATCTCATTTATTATATATTTGCAACAGAAATTGATCAGTAATATTAAGGCAAAAATAGAAATTGGAATATTGATATGGTTTACAAAATCCGTGTAATTTTAGACACAAAAGAAGATATTTTCCGTGATGTTGAAATTAAAGGAAAACAAACACTCTGGAATCTTCATTTAGGAATCAAAAGTGCTTTTAACCTTAGTGGTGACGAGCTTTCTACTTTTAATCTCCTTGAGGAAGACGGCACCATTGTGAAGAGTGTTCCTCTGGAAGATATGAGTGATGAAGGTGATGGCGAAATTATGTCAGACGTTTACATCGATGAAGCATTTGAAAATGCGGGTGACAAAGCACAGTTTCAGTATGGTTTGCTGGATTTGTGGGAGTTTTTCTGCGAACTGGTAGAAGTGAATCCCGAAACAAAAGGCGTTAATTATCCAATCACCGTTTACAGATTCGGAAATGCACCTCTGAAAGCACCAAGTAAAAGCGGAAGCGGAGCAGGATCGAAAAGTAAAAAATCTGCAATGCCTTTACTAGAGGATGATTTTGGTTTTGAAGATGATTTTGCAGGCAGCACCACTTTTGTAGATGAAGATGAAAGTTTCGATGATGATGAAGACGATGACTACAACGATGATGTTTTTGATGATGAAGATGACAGCGACGACGATAGAATCTAAAAAAGATATAACCCTGAATTTTTAAGTTCAGGGTTTTTATTTGGGTTAAATTTTAATTGATTTTGTCTTAGCTATATTTAATTGATTTCACAGGAGAAATCTTACTGATAAGATAGCTCGGAATTATTAAAGCCAATCCGGATATAAACAATATACCTGCGGAAATAGAAAGTATAGCAACAGGATTTAAATCTACAGGAACAACGCTTACGTAATAGTTTTCAGGGTTTAATTTAATAATTCCGAAAAACTTCTGAATTAATAAAAATCCTAATCCGATTGCGTTTCCGTAGATTAATCCAGGAACCATTATAATCAGGGTATAATTGATAAATGTAGCTCTTATCTGTGCATTCGTAGCACCCAGAGTTTTCAGTAAACCGATTGAGTTTGTTCTTTCAATAATTAAAATAAGAAGAACCATAATGATGTTGATAATTACCACAATCAGCATGATGGAAATAATTAACGCAATATTGACATCAAAAATACTGATCCAGTCGTTGATCTGCGGAAATTTTTCAGTCGCTTTTTCAGCATAATTTTTATATCCGATCAGTTTCTCGACTTGTGGAAAACCCTTATCAATATCGTTTATATTTTTAAAGAAAATATCGATTCCGCCAATATCTTCAGGATTCATGTCCAGAATTTTTCTTACATGATTAATATCTCCGATCACAAACTGTTCGTCGATCATCTTGATATCTGTTTTGTAAATTCCGACAATCTGAAATTTTCTGTAGATCTGCTTCTGGTCTTCTTTTGCAAACACCGTAACAATACTGTCATTAACTTTAAGATGAAGATCTTTTGCTATTTTTTCCGAAATGGTAACGCCGTTGTTATAGCCTTCTTCGGTAATTTGTGGAGTTTTCCCGGCTACAAGAAATTTCTTGAAACGCATACTGTCAAAATCTTTCCCCACTCCTTTAAATATGATTCCGGCAAAACTGTGCTCGTTCCGCATGATTCCGGTAATCGTTGCATATTTCTGGGTACTTTCCACATCATCAAGCTCTTTCAGTTTTGGGATATTCAGTCCTTCTTTATCCAGCACAGAAGTATTGTAAGAGGAGTTGGAACGGGTAGACTTTACGGTAACATGTCCGCTGAAATCTGCCAGTCTTTCTTTTATGGCTTTTTTTGAGCCAAAACCGGTGGAAACGGTAATTAAAGAAACAATAATTCCTAAAGCAACAGAAAGCCTGCCGATGAAGATGATCACCCGTGATAGGTTATTTTTGTTATCTTTGGAAAACGCTATTTTTCTAGAGAAATATAAAGGAAATTTCAAGCTTATGAATTTAGATTTCAAAATTAAAACTTTACTTCTTATTTGCCTAATTTTTTTAGGAGTATTCAGCCCATATTATTCTCAGACTCAAGATAAGGATTGTTTTAAAACCGGTGCAGACAGACCGGAACTCTATTTACCATTATTGAAAGGTAAAACCATTGGTATTGTGACCAACCAGACCGGATTAATGAAAGATAAAACTTACGTTGTAGATTATCTGGTAAAAAACGGAATCAAAATCAAGACAATTTTTGCTCCGGAACATGGTTTCCGAGGTGATGCAGATGCAGGTGAAAAAGTGAAAAATGGTGTAGACGTGAAAACGGGAATTCCTATCATTTCGCTTTACGGAGCCAATAAAAAACCAAAGCCGGAGCAAATGAAAGGTTTGGATATTGTTTTGTTTGATATTCAGGATGTTGGCGTTAGATTTTACACTTATATTTCGACTTTAACGTATTTAATGGAAGCCGGAGCAGAAAATAATGTTGAAATTCTGGTTTTAGACAGACCCAATCCGCATGACGGATATATTGACGGACCTGTTCTGAAGAAAAAATGGGAAAGTTTTGTGGGGATGCACGAAGTTCCTGTCGTCTATGGTTTAACGATTGGCGAGTACGGAAAAATGGTTAATGGAGAAAAGTGGCTAAAGAACGGGGTTCAGGCAAAATATACACTCATTCCCATGCAAAAATATCATAAGCAAAAAAGGTATGCTATTTTAGATAAACCATCTCCCAATTTACCGAATGATAAGTCGATCAATCTATATCCGAGTTTATGTTTTTTTGAAGGCACTCAGGTTTCTGTGGGTAGAGGAACGGATATTCCTTTTCAATTGTATGGTTCACCGTGGACGAAAGATTTGCCTTATCAGTTTACTCCAATACCAAACTTCGGAGCAAAAGATCCTTTCCTGAACGGGAAATTGTGTTACGGCGAAAATCTTTCAAATTATTCTAAAGATTTAAGAGCGCTGAATTTGGAATGGCTGATTAAAGCATATAAAAATTATAAAAATCCGGAGCAGGATTTCTTCCTAAAAAATCTTTTCTTCGATACTTTGGCAGGGAGTGATGATCTGAGGAAACAAATTGTTGCCGGAAAATCTGAAGCTGAAATTAAAGCCACATGGAAATATGATCTTGAAAAATTCTCGAAAATCAGAAGTAAATACGTGATTTACGAGGATTAATATTCTGAGTTATCAATTGTAAATTTCCTTAGATTTAAAATTTATATGAATTTAAGTAATTAATCATAATTTAATTTTTAACCAAGCTGTTTGTCATTCCGTAGGAATCTAAACTGCTTTATTGTCAATGTGTTGAGATTCTTTCAGAATGACAAACATAATGTTGATTACTATTGATTGATGATTTTACAGGCACATAAAAATAAATACTTTTTAAATATATAAATCCTCTTTCATAAACTGAAAGAGGATTATTTTTTGATAGCTCACTCACTTTGTCATTGACTTCTTCGAATCTGCTATTTCCGTAGTAATTCTTTTATTTCAGCGTGTTGAGATCCTTTCAGAAACGTAAGTTCGTCGGAGTCAATGACAAAGATACTGTTGAAAACTAAATTATTACTGATTGAGGACAATCATAAAAATTTATTAACAGAAAAACGAATTTACACTCGATTATCCCATTGTTTAGTCAAAATTCTGAGGAGGGTTTTTGTCGTCTTTTCCTTTATTTAAAATAAAAAGCCCGATTGATAATCCGATAACACCCGCAAAAGCAGTCATCAATGCACGTTCTAACTTATCAGCTTCCTGATTTCCCAGATAGTTCATGAGAAATAGAATCACAAAAGTGATAACTGAGATAATGATATGGTTTCTTCCTAGTAATTTCATATTATTTTATTCTGTAAGAGATCATTACACCGCCACGATAAGGAATGATTTCACCGCTTCTGTTGTAGCCATTTGCACTGTCATACCTTTCACCTGTTCCGCGTACATAGCCTTTATAAAAATCTTGTGAACTTCCCAATCCGGCAAAAATATCCATATTCCAATTATTCGCAAGCTTGAACTGATAGCCTCCTTCAACTCCAAAAAGAAAAGAAAATCCTTTCTGATAAAGTTGAGAATTAATGTATGGAGTAGGTAATCCTACCTGTGCATCTACATAAGGTCTGTCATTCCAGTAGTTAGGTTTTTGTATAATATATGTTCCTGCTGAAATATTGGCACCGATATGCCATCCTTTAAAGGCTTCTTTAAAATAGTATCGACCTTCAATCGTTCCCATATAAATCTGGGCTTCGTGCTCGGCAAAGGATTTCCATGGAGATATTAGAACGTCTCCTTGTAACGTGAATTTGTTATTAAGCTGATATTCCAGTCCTGCGTTAATTACACCGATAGGAATAAGGAGTGCATTTCCTTTCAGATATAATTTTTTTTCAGATGCTGAATTGTTTTTTACAAATTGATTCTCCTGGGCATAGATATTTATCACTGAAAATAAACTTAATGCTGCAATACTAATTTTCTTTTTCAATGTGTATGTGTTTTTATTTGATTTTTTTTAATAATTGCGTAGCAAGGTTTGCATCTTTTCCTGATTTTTCTGCGATGCTTTTGGATAGTTCTGCAAAGTTTTTTGCTAAATCATTACTTCCAATATTGTAATAAAGTTTTGCTAAAATATAGGTGTTTTCAGCTGTTTCACCTTTCATTACAGATTTTTCTGCCCATTCTGCAGCTTTTTTGAGAGAAGATTTTGCAGAGATATTGTCGGAGAAAATCCATGCTGCTTTTAAAAGTTCATTGGTATCAAAAGAATCTGCATTTTTATAATAATCTAATGCTGCTTTCTCATATTCGGTATAATTTCCTATCTGTTCGTAATAGCTCAGTTTTGTCTGGTTAAGCTTTACCGTTGCAGCTTCTTTTCCTACCAATGGTTCCGCAGTTTTCATGAAATAATCTTCATTTACCTTCTTATTTTTATCATCAATAGATTCTTGCGCTACTTTAGATAAAACCAATTGATTATTAAATTCATTATAATTTTCTTCGGGTAAATATTTAACAATATCTGCTTTTTGAGAAAGAAAAGTCTTATAATTCGCATCTTCAGTAGATTTCAAAAAGTATAATAAAAAGCCGATATCATCTTTTGTAAATTCGTCTGTTTTTTTTCTGTTGGCAAAATATCTTTCAGATGCCTGTTTTGCAAATTCATAATCACTGTTGGAATTCAGTTTCATAATGTTGATCAGAAAATCCCGATCTTTTTCACCCTTTGCGAAACGTTCTTTCAGAGACCCCTTTTTATTATTTGGAGAATCAATATTCTGAGCCATTGCCAGAAAAACACCTTCTTCCATATAGCCATAATTTTGAGAAACCAATTCACCTTCGCCATTTAGAAACAAGTAAGTAGGATAGGAGCGAACACCAAATTTCTGTGCAACTTCTCTGCCTTCACCTTTCTCCATATCGATTCTGGCATTAATAAAGTTTTTATTATAAAAGTCTCCGACAGATTTTTTTGTAAAAATATTCTTTTCCATCATTTTGCAGGGACCGCACCACGCTGCATAAGCATCAATAAAAACGAACTTGTTCTCTTTTTTTGCTTTGGCAATGAGATCTTTGAAAGGAATATCCTGAAACTGAATTTCGTCTTGAGCAAAACTACATATAGCGATAAAAATAAATAATCCGGAGATAATCTTTTTCATTTTCAATTCAAATTTTTAATAAGCGAAGATACTTAATTTTGTATTTACACAATAATCATTAAATAAACATTCCTTTTAATCAACTTAAAAATAATTAATTTATTTTCTAGATTACAGAATATAATATTGTTAAGCAGTTTTTTAAAATATGTATATGCAGTTGTATTGATTATTCGCAATCGGACTGAATTTTAGTTTATTGTATATGTTTGATTTACTTTTGTTTTAATAACAATTTAAGCTATTTTTGTTTTCTCCCTTATCACAAATTATTCTGATGATGCAGTTGTTTTCTTTTGTAATGTTTTTTAGGTTAAACAACTTATATATTATGAACAAATCTTAGATCACAATATCTGTAATTCTTAGATGTTTATTTCCACAGGTATTATAGAAAACATTGTTATATTATTTCATTATTGGTCTTTTCCAAATTTCATTTGAAAAATGATTGTCTTAAATTTTAAGAAAGTTATAATAAAAAACACAGAAAATGAATTTTATCTTTAAGCTGAAGATTATTATTTTAATAGTGATCTTTTCTAATCTTATGAATTCTCAGGAAATCAATTCTGAGTTTGATTCATTACTTATTTTGCAACCCGACAAAATGTTGAATCAGAATATTTCCCGTCAGGAAATTATAAAGTGGAATATGAAGATGCTGGAAAAAGCAAAGAAAAACAATTATCAAAAAGGGATTATATGGGCAAAAGCAAATATTTGTAACCAATATCACAATTTGGCAAAACCTGATCTAAGCCTTAAATATATAAATGAAGCGAAAATTTTGGCAGATGATATCTCTGCTGACAACGAAACATACGCGAAGATATATTTTGAATATTCACGCACATATTATTCACTTGGTTTGTTTGATTTAAGTTTAAAATATAATTCCAAAGGAATGTATTTCGGTGAAAAAATTAAGGGCAGCAAGTTCAAAAAAGATTTTTTAGGGAAGATATATAATGTTCGTGCATTAAATTTAATTCAAACTAAGAGTGATTCTGTATTATATTACTTTCATAGATATGCAAAAACATCGCAGTCACTTAGAAGTTATGCAGATTTGGGCAATTATTATATTAATATACATCAGGATTTAGATTCTGCAAAAATTTACCTTAATAAGGCAGAAACAATTTATTTTAAAGATAAACAGATAGATAATTACACAGTATCTGTTTTGTATTACTATTTTGGTTGTCTCTATTCTAAAGAAAATAAAAATGCAGAAGCTATTAAATATTTAGAAAAATCATTATCATATGCTTCCAGCGGAAAAAACAGACAACATCTTTTGGGTTTATACAACCTTTTGGCGGTAACATACAGAAAAACAGGAGATACTGACAAGGAGAAAGATATATTAGAAGAATATAAAAAATTTAATGATTTTTATAAAGATGCTCAGGCGAAAAGTGTACAAATGACGATAGAAAACCTTGAAAGAGAGTTGTCTAAGAGAGAAAATAAATCTACAGATAACATTTTTGTTTATTCTTTGTTTTTGGTTTTATCAGGAAGTGTTGTATTATTTCTATATTTTAAGAAACGTCAACAATTATCAATTCCTGACGAGCGTATTACTTTGGAACATTACTTAGAATCTGTCGAGCAAGAAATAAAGCCAACAGTCACTTTTGATGATCTCTATAAATCTGCTAAAACCAGAGATCCTAATTTTTATACCAAATTTCAAAATCTTTATCCCGATTTTTTTAAAAATATTTTAGAAATCAATTCTGAAATTCAAAAAAATGAACTACATCTCTTAGCCTATATTTATTTGAATTTTGAAACAAAAGAAATCGCGGATATTCTTTTTTTGTCTCCGAAAACGATACAAAATAAAAAACATAATATTAGAAAAAAGCTGAATATACAATCCTCTGAAGACTTATATATTTGGCTGAAATCATTTTGATGCTTCAAATTTAAGAATTTAACTATTTGTTTTTCAGGTGTTTATTTCGAAGGGTAGATTGAGGGTATGTGATTTTTTTGTTATGCAGGACGCTTTATCTTTCTTTGTAGCAGAAAACACAGATGAAGAACAAGAAAGAAAATAATTTGACCAGAAAAAATTATGTCCGCCAATTGCGGGTATTAGTTTTTTTTGGTTTTTTATTTTGTAATCATGCATTTTCTCAGCATATTAAAAGTGACTCACTTATTCATCAGAGAGAGCATACATCTCAGTTTTCAAAGTCAGAAATTATTGTTGTAAATGGAGATTTAATAGACGATCCAAGTAATAAATCAAGCAGTTTTGATGATAAATTAAAAGAATCTAAACCAATTATTTACGTTGCAGAAGGTTCTTTTATTTATGCTCCTAAGAATAGTATACAGGTTTCTATCGTAAGAGTTGTATCACATACCAAAAACGAAGTTGCAGCAAAAGTTTTGTCTAGAAAAGCAAAAATGCTTCTACCTAAAATCGCTGTAGAAAATAAAGCTAAGAGATATGTAGAAAATACGAAAACATATACATCATCATCCGATGATTCTAATTTTGGGATTGGTACTATTACAAAGAACGCAGGTATATTCTACAATACGGTCTCAAAAAGCAAAAAGGCTCATCAACATTCTACAGAATATCCTACTTGTAATCATTTCAGAAAGACACAAAAAAGAAACTCTATATACGGTGTTTCTTTTTATAGTTTCCAGAATTGTGAATGTCATTTCACAAGACCTCCACCTTATTTTTCATAAAAATCAGATCGTTAACTAAAAATTTTAGCACTTTAAAGTGTTGAACAGGTTTTGTATTTCCAAATGTCAAAATCTTTAAATTTTATTAAAACTTTGAATTATGAATAAAAATATATTATTAGTATCTTTTTTGGTTTCTGCTTTTTCATTCGCCCAAGTAGGAATTAATACAGAAACTCCTAGATCTACATTAGATGTAGTAGGAGCTCCTACAGATCTAACAAAAGTGGATGGTGTAATAGCACCCAGAATTTCTGGTAATAATCTTGCCAATAAGGATATACTTTATACTTCAGCACAAACAGGTGCGATCGTTTATGTAACGGCGGCAGTTTCTACACCAACAGCTAAGACAAGCAATGTAACTTCTGTAGGTTATTATTATTTTGATGGTACCGTGTGGATTAAAATGACAACCGCAGATGTAACCGCAGATAACGGACTTACCAAAACCGGAAATAACATCCAGCTGGGAGGAACACTATTAAAAAATACTGACATTGCAACAGCTGGTTTTAACACAACTTTTAGCGGTGCAGGCAATTTTGGAATTGGCAGCAATGTAGCTCCTGCTGAAAAATTAGTAGTTACCGGGAATTCTAATGTCAGTGGAAAATTACGAGTTGGAACTACTTTTAATGACGGTGCATTAAGCATAAAAAACAATGTAGCTTCAGAGTATATTGCCAGTTTTGTAAGCTCAGGAAATTTTTATAGAACAGTGATGTTAGATAATGGCAATGTAGGATTCGGAGGAATAGTAAGTCCTTCTGAAAATCTTGATGTAAATAATAATGTAAGGGTAAGAGGAATTAATACCAATGTTGGAAACTCTAATACTGATAAAGTGGTAGTTGCAGACGCAAATGGTGTTTTGAAAACCTTGGCAAAACCCAATCCTTTACTTACTGGAGGAACTTTGGCTGATGCTATTGCAACCGCAACAACAGTTACAGTAACCGCAGGCGCTCCGGATAATGGAGGTAAAATTCAAAGCTTAATAAACTATACTTTTACATTAGATAAACTGTCATTGGTGACTTTCAATTATCAATTATCGTTTAGTGTGACAACAGCCGGTTTAACGAATGCAATGAAAATTGTGAGATCTTACTTGGCATTTACCGCTGGATCTCTGCCACTAAATCAGCAATTCGGTTATCAGTCAACTCCTCACTCCGCCATCACTGGAAGACCTGGCTTCTTCTATCACAACGCCAGCGAATCACTAGTAATGCAACCTGGAACTTATACAGTTCAGCTTTACGGAAATGTATTAAACACTACCATTGCAAGTGATCCAGATTTTACTGTGATATTTGGTGATGGACCAGATAGATTTACTGTAACTGCAATGCCTGTGTATTAAAGATTCTTCTATCCTTTTTATTTTAATAGTAAAAAGGATAGAAAATTAAAATATACATATAACAAAAAGAATATAACACATAGATGAAAAAAACAATCTTATCATTATCGCTGGTGATTTCCAGCATAGCATTTTCCCAAACAGGAAGAGTGGTAATTAACACCGGATTTCCCAAAGTACAATAAGAGTAAATAGTGCCGAAACTAAAAGTTTTTTCAATAAATAATATTTTAAAAATAAGACAATACAAACTCATATATGCCTTTAGAAAAATAAAGGAAACGTAACACAATAGAAACTAATGAAAAAAACAATTCTATCATTATCCTTAATGATAACCACAATTTTATATTCTCAAGTAGGAATCAACGAAAACAATCCATCTGCAACATTAGACATCAAATCCAAAGGAAACACCAGCGCAACAAAAGCTCTGGAAATCAATAATTCTGATGCCAAAGAACTGGTCACCGTATTAGATAATGGCAATGTAGGAATAAATGTTCCGGCACCAACAGCAAAACTGCATACCAACGGAGAGATAAGGTATGAAAATTTACCACAGTTAAGCACAGGAATTACTCCTGTTGCAATAGATGCCAATGGCTATGTAGGAACTTATATCCCTTCGGTACTTTATTCTTATCTAACTATTGATAACTCACAGACCATTAATAGTTTTCCCTTAGCCAGTAATACTACATTTACTACAATACCTTTTATTGCTACAGGAATTCTAAATAATCCTTTAGGAGTTTCTTTAGGCACAGATGCAAGTTCTACGCTTACCAGAACCAGTGGAACTAATGTTTCGGGAGTAAATGTGCGTTATATTACGATTCCAATTCCTGGTGTTTATAAAATTAATTTGAATTACTATACCTCGTGTACAGGAGATAGAACAGGTAGTTCAGGGGGGCAAAACCTTTTGGGAATAGGAACTGGTATTTACAAAGCGAATTCAGGAAGCACTAACTATTCAGAACTTACTACCATCCGATATAATGCTTTGCCAAGAAGAACAAATGCGGGAGCTTTGGCAACGGATTATTACAACTATCCATTTGCTCACAATATTTTTTCAATAGTAGAAACCACAACTGCGAATGAAAAAGTGGCATTTTTTGTGAATTGGGGAACCGGTGATCAGTATACTGGTAATTCCTGTACTTTTCCTACGCCTGCTGGTTTGGATAAGAGAGTAACGTTAATCATTTCAAAACTGTAAAAGATGAGAAATTTTAACACAACAATTTGTCTTTTCCTTTTCTGTTTTGCATTCTCACAAAATGATAAAGTAGGAATCAATACAGAGACTCCCTCTGCAATGTTAGATATTGTGACAAAAGGAAATACGGATGCTACGAAAGCTTTGGAGATTAATAATTCTTCTAATGCAGAGCTTTTAAAAATAACGAATGATGGAAAAGTAGGAATTAATATCGGTACAAATACTCCAGCTGCAGTCCTTCATGTCAACTCGCAAGGAACAGCCAATATCAGACACCAGAATTTACCGGTACTTAATGCTACAGATTATACACCTCCTTTTAACAATTTAGGTATATCTTCTAACGGTAACTCCGTAGGAATTCCTACCACAGTAAAATATCTTTATTACCAAAATGGAAGCATATTTCCTGCGACCTATAACAGTACTAATAATACAGGTGGGTTTTCATTGTCAAATACCAATCAGTACATTAATTTACCCATACGAAATGATTCTGGTCTAAAAGGTGATACCATCGGGATGATTTTTGGTACAGACGCAAACGCTACCATCAATGGTCAGTCGGTAACCAATGTGCAGTATATTACAATTCCGGAACCTGGGGTTTATTTATTTGAATTTTATGGTACAGCAAGATGTAACAGATTTAATAATACCCAAAACTACACATTCAACGGACAAATTGAAGTCAATACCATTTTCGCTTCTGCAAGTGGAACGACTTATACTACAGACACCATTTTTAGAGGCAGACTAGATGGGATGAGGAACGATAGTGGGGCAACAGGTAATACATCATATAGTTTAGCAAATCCTCAAACCCTTACTGTTGCCTATCAGACAACACAGGCTAATCAAAAAGTGGCGTTGTTTTTTAATTATGCAGGTGGTGATAATGACTTCAGTAGAGACGAGTGCCTATTCAATATTCCTGCAGGTTCAAACTTCAGTTATTATTTTATTATATCAAAATTATAAGTTTTAAATCAACATATTCTTGTTAAATGAAAATTCTATTAACTTAAAATTTAGTTAAAAAATTAGAGAATAGTTCTTTTAATGAAAAAATACAAAAAAATGAAAAACAAAATTTTTATACTTATTATAAGTATGATGAGCATTATAGGATATGCTCAGTGCGTTCCGTCTGCGACCAATCCCGATTCAGATGGTGACGGTATTGCAGATATTTGTGATTTAGATGATGATAATGACGGTATTTTAGATATAGATGAAGGCTTATGCGAAAGCCAAAGTATCTATACCATGAATGTAACAGCATCTGTTGCTAATGCAAATAATAATTTTGGAATTAACGGGGGAAGTTTTAATATTGTATATTATCTAACCTCTGGACCAGCTGTACCAGGTCTTGGCAACAGTTTTAATGTTTCTTTTACCTATTCTGATTTAAATAATAGTGCCACAGGGGTAAACCATGTATGGCAAGTCGCGTATGATTTTTTTGGATCAATTGCTATTGTGCCCGACTCAAACTCTTTATATGCAGGACTCCCACCAAATAACACCAATACGAGCGAAGATGTTTCAGGGTCATCCAATACATTTAGCGACGGTAGATTTAGATATCTTCTTCAAACTTCAAGAATCGATCAATTGGGTAGTTTTACAACCACTTTTGGTAACTTGCCGGTTTTGAGCACCTCATTATCTTCCTATAGCAGTCAAACTAATTTAAGATTGTGGTCAACTCATAATTTGGAATATAATGCAAATTTGCCAACTCATTGGTTTAGTGGGTATTACGCTAGACCCTTAGATCAAAACACTTTAAGTACTCAAGATCCTAATATAGCACCATTAACTACTAATTATGGAGCAACGCACAATTGGATTTACACAGCATTTGATGCTCCCGGCGGTACAAATGCAATGAGTCAAGGAACTAGAGGTCTTATTCAAATATTACGAAATACAATTACATATTGCAATCATAGAGATAGTGACGGTGACGGAATCCCAAATCATTTAGACTTAGATTCAGATAACGATGGCTGTCCGGATGCCATTGAAGGAGGCGCAGCTTTCACCTCAGCAAATCTTGTTAACTCTTCAATGTCGGGAGGGAACTCTGGTGCTACAAGCGGCTCTTTCAATCAGCCGGTTACTCAGAATTTAGGAAATACGGTCAATACAACCTCGACCTCTCCAAGCTATGGAGTGCCCACTATTGCAGGTTCAGGACAGACAATTGGAACTTCACAAACGACGAATCCTGTTTTAGCGGCAGGAACAGCCGGAGCAAATCAAACCATAACTACGGGAAATACACCAACAGCGCTTTCATTAACAGGAGCTACAGGAAGCATCCAATGGCAGGTTTCTACCGACAATACATTATTTACAAATATTTTAGGAGCGACCAATGCTACTTATGCTCCGGGAGCATTAACGGCTACGAGATATTACCGGGCAATTGTTACCAGCGCAGGTGGCTGTACGGCAATAAGTAACACGGTAACTATCAATATTACAACGCCTTGTAGCGTGATCAATTTACAGCCAACAGTTTCCGGTACGCTTGCCAATACCTGTCCTGCCAATTTTGCGGATCTAAACACAACGTATTCAGGAACTCTACCTCCAAACTCAGAGATGAAATGGTTTACGAATAATACCCATAGCGGAACAGCATTAACATCGGTGCAGGTTTCAAAAGCAACTGCAGGAACTTACTATGCATTCTTCTATGATACAGTGAACAATTGTTACAGCAATGCTTCTGCGCCTGTAACAGTTACGATAACTCCTTGTTGTCCGTCTTTTACAAGTTACAGTACTACAGGCTGGTCTGCAAGAGTATTTGATGCTCCTGCCGGAACTGATGCTTGGACAGAGATCTCAAATGCTAATAACTTTCCTACGAGCAGCTATTCTCAGGTAGCTACATTTAATTATAATGTAAAAGCAGGAACCAGTGATGCTTACAGTATAGATTTTCAAACATTAGGTAAAGGTTTAATGCCTTCTAATCCACAAATTCAAAATTATGCCGGAACTCAGATCAACAATGATCCAAGCTGGCCGATTGGTGATCCCAGAATTAATGAAGATTATGCTGTTTTATTCAGTAAAACGGTTGCGAGTGGAGAAGAAGGAACTTATCAATATGATTTAACGTATGGTGATGATCATATCTTTATTTATAAAAACGGTGTGAAAATTAATCAAATGGATAATGCTTACTATCTGTATCCCTTTGTCAATTTTGCAACGGTTAACTTAGCAGTTGGTGATGTCATTTCTGTACTGATGGTAGAGGAGTTTGAGTTCAATACAGAAGTGCAGATATCTGCCAATAAAATTCCGACAGTACAAAATATTACCAATACCTGTCCATTTGTAACGGTTAATCTGAATGATGCCTATACAGGAAATACTGCACCGGGAGCAAATATTGTATGGTTCAACAATAATACGCACAGCGGAACGGCTTTAACGGCAGCACAAGTTGCCAATGCTGGTGCAGGAACTTATTATGCCTTTTATTCAAATAGTTCAGGATGTTACAGTCCAGCTTCCATTGCAGTAATGGTAAATATTAATAGTTGTGTCTGCTATAGAGATCCTGTAAATAACGGAACAGGAAGCGAGACAAAAATGGGAATTACCCTATTAAAAAGAGCAGGAAGTAATGATCCGGGTAATTGGCCAATGGTAAGAAAATCAGGACATATCGCTCTGGAATCTAATACACAGGGTTTTGTGGTTACAAGAATCGCTAAGGCAGATTTAGGAAATATTACCAATCCACAGGAAGGAATGATGGTGTATGATACAACAGATAAATGTTTGAAAATATATTCTGACAATGCGTGGAAATGTTTCAGTACACCTGCTTGTCCATAATCAGAATTAAAAATATACTGAATTAGTAATCTCAGTTATCAGTTATTTTTAATTAATTTTTTAATAACAAAATTAATTTAATCAAATGAAAAAAATATATTTAACAGTTTGTCTGGTCATAGTATCTTTTTGCTTTTCTCAGGTAATCATAGGTGACAATATAGGAACAGCCAACAACAAAACATCTGTCTTGTTGGAATTTGCTAATCAAAATAAAGGTATTATACTTCCTTACAACCGAACATCACCTTCTGGTTCTGGCTTGGTGGAGGGAACAATTCTCTTAGATGCTACAGATCCTACTAATGCTAAAGTAAAATATTATAATGGCACTTGGCAGGATTTGAGCAGTGGTAACGGAGCAAATGTAAGTTCTTATTTGTCGATACAACCTTCTACAATAGAAGACACAACAAAAGGTGCAATTATAGGTGCTCCAACTTCTTTGGCAAATGGCGTACTTATTTTAGAATCTGTAACCAAAGCAATGGTATTACCAAACGTAGAAAGTACAGATGCTATTCCGGATCCTGCTCCGGGAATGATGGTTTACATCAACAAAGCAGGAGCAAAAAGATTAGCGGTGTTTAATGGTTCAAAGTGGACTTTTTGGATGCCATCTTAATTTTATTATTCAGAGAGAAAAGCGGTAATTTTTTTTACCGCTTTTTTTATATCCATATCTCAATTATATTCAGGTTAATATTTAATTATCATTAAATTTTGTAAACAGGATTCATCGTTTAAATTTTTTTTTCTCTCTTAGAATTGATAATATATTATTTGTTACCTGCTAAATTTCATATTTCCATAGCTCTTTTTGGGTAATTGTTAACATTAATTTAATCTGGGAAACCACATTTTTCTTGTGTATTTTCTATGTTTTAATACACTGTTTGTATGATAATAATAATTCTGTATATTTTTAATTAATTGATATTCAATACTTTAATTGTTAATTGTTTGATGTATATTGAATGTATATATATGTAAATCATCATACATACCACACACGATGTTATATTTAGAACATATTAATTCAAATGTTTATTTATAACACTTTGGTATGAAGAGAAAAATATCTTTTTTAATGGTTATGTTGCTTTCAGCTCATGCTTTCGGGCAGGTGAAGATTGCAGATAATAACGAAGGTCAGAAACTTACAGTTAACGGAAAACCTTTGATGATTAACGGGATGAATTGGGATTATTATCCGGTAGGTACCAATTATAATTATTCCTTGTGGACACAGTCAGACGAGTTCATCACGGCAGCACTCGACAGCGAGATGTCTCTGCTGAAAAATATGGGCGTAAATTCGATTCGTGTTTACGTAGGAATTCCAAAAAAATGGATTACTTATATCTACGAGAAGTACGGTATCTATACAATGCTAAATCATTCTTTCGGAAGGTATGGTTTGAATGTTAAAGGAAAGTGGGTTGCCAATACAGATTATGCAGATCCTGCAACTCGTGAGCTTTTACTGAAAGAAGTGAGAGATCTGGCTGCACAATATAAAGATACACCGGGACTTCTTTTATTCCTTTTAGGAAACGAAAACAATTATGGTTTATTCTGGGAAGGTGCAGAAACTGAAGATGTTCCTATGGAAGATAGGAAATCTACCCAGAAAGCAGTACCGATGTATCAACTGTTCAATGAGGCTGCCAAAGAAATGAAGGCAATTTCTACAGATCATCCTGTGGCAATATGCAACGGAGATTTACTTTTCTTAGATATTATCGCAAAAGAATGTAAAGACATCGATATTTTTGGAACCAATGTGTATCGCGGAGTTTCTTTTGGAGATGTTTTCCAGAGAGTAAAAAACGAGTACGGAAAACCTGTAATGTTTACAGAATTCGGAGCAGATGCTTTCAATGAAATTTCACAAAAAGAAGATCAGGATGCACAATCCAATTATTTAATAGGAAACTGGCAAGACATTTACGAGAATGCTGCCGGAATGGGAAAAGTGGGGAACTCCATCGGAGGATATACTTTTCAGTTCAGCGACGGATGGTGGAAATACAAGCAAACTGAAAATCTTGATATACACGATACCAATGCCTCGTGGAGTAATGGAGGATATATTAAAGATTACCAGAAAGGGACTAATAATATGAACGAAGAGTGGTTTGGGATTTGTGCAAAAGGCGCAACAGATGCCAATGGAGGTTATCAGTTATATCCTCGTTCTGCTTATTATACTTTAAAACAGGTTCATCAGTTCAATCCTTACGAAAGCGGCGCGCAGTACAAAAGCGCAAATACGGTAAAAAATTATTTTGACGGAATCAATATTGCAGATGCAAACCTAAGATCAAGAGGCGATAAAGCTGCTTTAAATGCTGAAAAAAATGAGAAAATCAGAATCAGCAATCTTCGCGCAGATTTTTCAACGTATAGTACAGGTGGAAGCTTAATTACAACTCCGAAAGATAAAACAGAAGGGTATAATGCATATCCAAACAAACAGGGATTCGATCATATGCAATCCTATTACGTTGGAGTAGAAGGAAATCCTACTGCCAATATGAGAGCGAATGTAAATTTCAATATTTTAGGAAATGTAGCAGAAAATCCTATCGATCAGATTTTCTATGAGAATAGAGGAAGAGCCATTCAGGTAATGAATGCAGATGGTACCACTACCGAGATGAGAGATCTTAACAGAATTCAGGTGTACAATGCAAGCTATAACTGGAATCATAAGTATTTCGATTTACACGGCTTCTACAGAACCGGACATTATCATTGGGGTTATGAGGGCGACATTTTCGGATTATATCCTGAAGCCAACTACGGTCCGAATATGGATATTTACAACGGTGAAGCACCTTTCGGTTTAGAGTTTACAGGAAAAAAAGAAATCAGCGGATTAAAAGTAGCTTTCGGACCAGAACTTTGGTGGGGAGCAAACCCGGCATTTTTAGTAAAATATTCTAAAAATGTAGGAAAATTCAATTTCACAGGGATTTATCACGAAGATTTAGATCAGAGAGGAACTACAGAAAGTTCGTTTGCAATTCCACAGCCAAAAACAAGAAGAGTTACTTTGGCAATGCAAAGAAAATTCGGAGATTTTGCTGTCGATTTAGGTGGAATTTGGGCAGGTCAACCGCTTAACGGTAGAGATTTCCAACTATACAGAGACGGAAACGTTTACCAAGATCAGATCAATTCAGAAGATAATTGGGGAGGTAAAGCAAAATTCACTTACACAGGTGGAAACTTCAATTGGTACGCACAAGGTGCAGTAATGGGATTAGTTGCCAATGGTGGAGCAGACCAAACCCAAACCTTCACAGGTTGGAGATTGAAAGACAGCGGAAGCGGAAATCAATACAACGTTTTATCAGGTTTCACTGTCAATTTCGGAAACTTTCAGGTAGCGCCCAATTTCCTTTGGCAAAAACCAATCGAAGGGCCAATTCCTTTCGGAGTTACAGCACCTGGAAGACCTAGAAATATCTTAGAAGATCCATTTGTAGTAAGAGCCAACAGAGAGCAGACTTCAGGAGAAATCTTATTCACTTACGATCCTACTCCGGCAACCTGGATGCACAGTTGGGATAGCGACAGAACCGAAGATGCACCTTTCGCATTCTCTACAGGATTCGTTTACAGACATTTGCCTACAACACAGGATGCCGCAATCGGGATTTTACCAAACGGAAGAACTACTTTTGCATTTCCTGGAGCAGCACCAGCGAAAGATTTGTGGGAAGCACACGCAAGAATTGTATCAAAAATATCTACAGATTTTGGTGTAATCGCCAATATTTATGGTGGTACAGCGCAGGCAAACGGAAGCGATGCCAGAACGGTGGAAAGAATGGGATTAGACATCAGAACCATTTACAAAAAAATGAAATTCATTTCTGCAATCAAATTCAACGATTGGGGACCTTACGATTACCACAGAGATTACAATTTAACGTTCCCGATGCAGATAATGGGAGATTTATCACTGGAAATAGGTAAACCGGACTGGTGGATTCTTCCGGGAACACGCATCGGAGTAAGAGCAACTTACAGAACGCTTGATCAATATTCACCTCGATACAACCCAACACAGTCGATAGATGGAACGGGAGCATTCGTTCCGGATCCTACAGCAATAGGCTTTCCTGATGGAAACGAGTGGGAAATCAGAACGTACATTCAGATTAATATTGGTAAATAAATCAGAATTTTTAGGGCAGCTTTATCCGCCTTCCGCTCCCAATCTTTTTTGTTCCGCTTTGCTTCACAAAAAGGATTTCCGCTCAAGTCGAGCTGCAACATTCGACCTTAAAATTTAGAATTAAAAAAAAATCAAAATGAAAAATATATTTAAAAATAGAATCATAAAATCCGTACTAGGATTATCCTTGCTTTTGGTTTTGGGTTGTCAGAGAGATATCAACGAGCTCGAGCAAGCTGAGTTTTCCAAAAACCCCGAAGTATTTATCGATGATTTCAGCGGTGGTCTCAATTACGCAGCATTTGGAGGTTCAGCTCCCAAAGCATTTCAGGTAGACACACAGGTAAAATATGCAGGAACAAAATCGATGCGTTTCGAAATTCCGGATTTTGGCAGTCCGGAAGGAGCTTATGCAGGTGGAAGTTTCTTTACATCTGTCGGCAGAGATTTATCAGATTACAACGCATTAACATTCTGGGTAAAGGCTACCCAATCCGCAAACATTGATATTATCGGATTCGGTAACGATTTAGGAGAGAACAAATATCAGGTTTCGATCAGTGCGTTAGCTGTTAATACCAATTGGAAAAAAGTATACATTCCGATTCCTGATGCAAGCAAACTCACTGCCGAAAAAGGAATGTTCTTTTATTCAGAAGGTCCGGAAAACAATAAGGGGTATACATTCTGGATCGATGAGGTGAAATTTGAAAAAGTTCCGGGAATAGCTCAGGGAACAGCAGGAATTCTAAACGGGGCTACAAAAACGGTCACTTCTTTTGTTGGAGTTAACCAAAATATTGACGGGTTAATTTCCACATTCAGCCTTCCAAACGGAATCAATCAGGTAGTAAATCTTACTCCGTATTATTTCAATTTTTCTTCTTCTAATGCTTCGGTTGCAACAGTAAATAATCTGGGAAATGTATCTACAGTTTCAGGAGGTTCTGCGGTAATTACTGCAACATTGGGTGGAAAACCTGCTTCCGGAAGTTTAACAATTAATTCTCAGGGTAATTTCTTGGCAGCTCCAACACCTACACTTCCTGCCAACAAAGTAATTTCTGTTTTTAGTGATACATATACCAACGTTCCTGTAGATTATTACAACGGATATTGGGCGCCTTATCAGACAACACAATCTGCAGATTTTACAGTAAACGGAAACAATGTACTTAATTACTATAACTTCAATTTTGTAGGAATACAATCTGCAGCAAATCCTATTAACGCTTCTACAACTTCGCATTTTCACGCCGATATTTATTTGCCAAATGCATTAGCAGCGGGAGCAAATTTCAAAGTAAACATTGTAGATTTTGGAGCAGATGGAGCTTTTGGAGGAAATGACGACAGCAATCACGTTACCACCATTACTGCACCTACTTTGCAGGGTCAAAGCTGGGTAAGTATCAACATTCCTTTCAGTGCAATGACAGGTTTAACTTCCAGAAACAAAATCGGGCAGATTATTTTTGAAGGAACCAGTGTTCCTGCTTTCTATGCAGACAATATCTATTTCTATAATGACGGAAGCATTATTCCATCTACACCAACTGCGGCGGCTCCTGCACCTTCTCATCCTGCTTCTGGAGTGCTTTCAGTTTTCAGTGATGCATATACCAATGTTGCAGGAACAGATTTTAATCCTAATTGGGGACAAAATACGGTAGTTTCTCAACTTCCTATTGTTGGAAATAATACACTCAAATATGGTAATTTAAATTATCAGGGAACACAATTTGCAAGTCCGCTCAACGTCACTTCTTATGGCTTTGTTCATTTAGATTATTACACGGCAAATTCTAGCACTTTGAACTTTTATTTAATTAGTCCGGGACCAGTAGAAAAATCTTACACATTATCAGTTCCTTCAGGAATTGGCACCAATACCAATGGCTGGAAAAGTATAGACATTCCTTTGTCCTCGTTCTCACCGGTCGTGCTTAGTAATATAATCCAGTTCAAAGTAGATGGAAATGGCGATATTTTCTTTGACAATATTTATTTCCATAACTAAAATCTTAAAAGAGAATACTATGAAATTTTTATATCAACATAAATTTTTAAAAGTTACCGCAGCTTTAATTTTTTCATTATCAATTAGTTCTTGTGAAGAAGATGCTGTACAGACATTACCGGAAAGAAACTGGGAACTTACTTGGAGCGATGAGTTTGACGGTGTTGCAGGAACTTTACCTGATGCTGCAAAATGGTCTTACGACATTGGTACCGGAAGTGGTGGCTGGGGAAATCAGGAGCTACAATATTACACTAACAGAAAAGAAAATATAGCTCTAGACGGAAACGGAAATCTTGTGATCACAGCCAGAAAAGAAAATTATAATGGTTCGGCATTTACATCTGCAAGAATCAAAACGAAAGGACTTTTCGACCAGCAATACGGAAGATTCGAAGCACGGTTAAAAACGCCTTACGGACCGGGATTGTGGCCAGCTTTCTGGATGCTTGGCGCTAATGTAGATACTGTTCCGTGGCCGCAATGTGGTGAAATTGATATTATGGAACTACGCGGACAGGAGCCGCACATCATTAACGGAACTGTTCACGGGCCGGGATATTCTGCTGGAAATTCAATTACGAAAGCTTATGCTCATAAAGACGGAAGATTTGATGTTGATTTTCATCTTTTCGCAGTAGAATGGGATGCAGATAAAATTGACTTTTTTGTAGATGATTATCTCTACCAGCGTCTGAAAAGAGAAGATGTGGAAAAAAAAGGTCAATGGGTATATAATTCACCGTTTTTTATGATTCTCAATGTGGCTGTCGGAGGAAATTATGTAGGTTTTCCTGTAGATGGAACTCCTTTCCCGCAAAAAATGACGGTTGATTATGTTAGAGTTTACAAACCTAAATAAATTTTAAAATGTCTTAAGCCTTGCCGATTTCCGGATCGGTAAGGTTTCCCCAAAAACATCATTTTTTAAGCCTGTTAACTGAAGGGAATTCTCCTTTCGGAAGGACTTTACAAACTTACTTATAGAACAATTTATCAAAATTTCATTAATGCAATCCACGATTTCCCATATCGAATCCTCTATAGAAACTGTAAAAATCAACAACGAAGTTTTTTTCAAAATTTCCGATGCCGAAGCTTTGCGTCCGTTTTTTATGACCATCGTGAGCGACTCCAATCATTGGATGTTCGTTTCAAGCAATGGCGGACTTTCCGCAGGAAGAAAAAACTCAGAATTTGCCCTTTTTCCGTATTACACCGATGACAAAATTACCGAATCGGCAGAAATTACCGGAAGCAAAACAATGGTTCAGGTGTATCAAAATGGAGAAACACTAGTTTGGAAACCTTTTTCCGTTCGCAACGAAGCACAATTTCGCACCACCAGAAATGTGTACAAAAACGAATTTGGTAACAAACTCATTTTTGAAGAAATCAACCACGATTTAGCGCTCGCTTTTTCCTACGAATGGAATAACAGCAGCGAATTTGGATTCGTCAAAAAATCAAAAATCAAAAATTTAGCCTCCGAAAATCAAAACGTTACTGTTTTAGACGGATTGCAAAATATTTTACCGTACGGAATCGGCAGCGATTTGCAAATGAGGGTCAGCAATTTGGGCGATGCCTACAAACGTACCGAGCTCGATGCAAAATCAGGTCTCGGAATTTTCGCATTAAGCGCCATTATCGTAGATAAAGCCGAACCCAGCGAAGCTTTGAAAGCGAACACCGTTTTCTCCATCGGAACAGAAAATCCAACATATTTGCTGTCTTCGCTTCAGTTGAAAAATTTCAGAAAAGGCGAAAAAGTAAGTCAGGAAACCGATATCAAAGGAGAGAAAGGAGCGTATTTCGTTCAACAAGAATTAGCATTAAACACCAATGATGAAAAAAATTGGTGGTTTGTAGCCAATGTGAATCAGTCGCAATCGAATGTTATTAACTGGATTGAACGCACTAAAACCGAAGAAAATCTTGCTTCAAGCATTCAAAAAGATATTGATTTAGGCACCGAAAATCTTAAAAAATTAGTGGCTGCAGCCGATGGTTTGCAGTTTACCAACGACGATTTGCGAGACAGCCGTCATTTCTCCAACACGCTGTTCAACATTATGCGTGGCGGAATTTTCGATGACAGTTACACCATCGAAAAGTGGGATTTTTCCAAATATATGGAGAAAGCCAACCAACAAGTTTTCAAAAATTCAGCAGCCATCATCAACCAACTTCCAGAGAAATTTTCTTTGTTTGAATTGAAAGATGCATTGAAAAATGTAGAAGATGCCGATTTCATAAGATTGGCAAAAGAATATTTGCCGCTCAAATTTTCCCGCCGTCACGGCGATCCTTCCCGTCCGTGGAACAAATTTTCCATCAACACCAGAAGTGAAGTGGACGGTTCTAAAATCCTCGATTACGAAGGAAACTGGAGAGATATTTTCCAGAATTGGGAAGCTTTGGCGCATTCCTATCCGTATTTTATCGAAGGAATGATTTTTAAATTCCTAAACGCCACCACTTTTGACGGGTACAATCCGTACCGAGTAACCAAAGACGGTTTCGATTGGGAAACCATTGAAGAAGACGATCCTTGGAGCTACATCGGTTATTGGGGCGATCATCAGATTATTTATTTACAGAAATTTTTAGAATTTACCGAAAATTATTTCCCTAATTCGTTAGAAAATTTGTTGGATCAAGAGCTTTTTGTGTACGCAAATGTTCCGTACAAAATAAAATCGTACGAAGAAATCCTGAACAACCCGAAAGATACCATCGACTTTGATTTTGAATTGGATTCAACAATTCGTGAAAGAAGAAAAGAAATGGGATCAGACGGCGCTTTGCTTACCGATGAAAACGGAGATGTCTTGAAAGTGAATTTCACAGAAAAAATATTGGCAACTGTTTTAGCAAAACTGTCCAATTTCATTTTGGAAGGCGGAATATGGATGAATACGCAGCGTCCGGAATGGAATGATGCCAACAACGCTTTGGTAGGAAACGGCGTTTCGATGGTGACGCTGTATTATTTGCGACGAATGATGCAGTTTTTCCAAGGTATTTTTGAAAATTCAGCTTTGGAAAACGTGAAAGTTTCTACCGAATTGGTAGATTTTTACAAAAAAATACGAGAAGGTTTCCAAGAAAATTTGGCGTTATTGGAAGGAAACATCAGCAACGAAGACCGTAAAAAAATCCTCGATGTTTTTGGCGAAGCGGCTTCGGAATACCGAAATCATGTGTGCACCAAAGGTTTTTGGGGTAAAAAACGCACCGTTTCTTTGGAAGGGTTGAGAAGATTCACCAACCTTTCGTTGCAGTTTTTGGAGCATTCCATAAAAGCCAACGAACGCAAAGACGGTTTGTATCACGCCTATAATTTAATGACTTCCAACGAAAAATCCGTTGCAGTGTCGTACCTCAGCGAAATGTTGGAAGGACAAGTTGCGGTGTTGAGTTCTCAATTCCTCACTTCCGAAGAAGCATTAAAAGTGTTGGATGCGTTGAAAAATTCGGCGTTATTTAGAGAAGACCAATACAGCTATTTATTGTATCCGAACAAGCAACTGAAAGGCTTTTTGGAAAGAAACAGCATTCCTGAAAATTTAGTTCAAAAATCAGCATTGCTTCAACAATTGGTTGCGGAAAAAAATACGCAAATCATTGAAAAAGATGTGTTAGGAAATTATCATTTTAATGGAAATTTCAAAAACGCTGGCGATTTAGAACTAGGATTAGATGCTTTAAACTTTGAAAATCAGGAAAAAACATTAATCTTAGGAATATTTGAAGAAGTTTTTAATCACAAAGAATTTACCGGAAGAAGCGGCACATTCTACGGTTACGAAGGTTTAGGCTCTATTTATTGGCATATGGTTTCCAAATTATTGTTAGCCGTAATGGAAGTTTGCCTAAAAGCCATCAACGAAAATGCTTCGCCCGAAACGGTGGGAAGATTATTGGAACATTTCTACGAAATCAACGCAGGAATAGGCGTTCACAAATCTCCGGAATTGTACGGCGCATTCCCAACCGATGCATATTCGCACACACCATTTACCAAAGGCGCACAACAACCGGGAATGACGGGACAGGTAAAAGAAGATTTGCTGAGCCGTTTTGGAGAACTGGGAATCGTGGTAAAAGACGGACAATTGCAGTTTAAACCCGATTTATTGAGAAAAGAAGAATTTTTAACGGAAGAAAAAACCATCGAATATTTTGATGTACAATCCAATGCTTCATCGTTGAAATTACCCGAAAATTCGTTGTTTTTCACCAAATGTGAAGTTCCGGTCATCTACGAAATTTCGGAAACCGAAAGCGTAGCAATTTTTAATGAACAATGCGAAGCAAAAATAGAGAACAGTTTAACCATCAATAAAGAAGACTCCCGAAAACATCTTCAAAAGAAACGGAAAAGTGTCTTTGATTAAAGTTAAAATCAGAAAAGAGCAGTTGAAGTAGTTTTCACATCAAGCCACGAAGTGGCGAAATAAAATAGCATTTGGTGAAGCCCAATGAAATCAGAAAAGAACAGTTGAAATAATGATTTTGAAATCGACCTAGGAAACGGAGGCTTTAAAATTTTAGCCGAGTTTCCAGTCTTAATTTTTTGGTTCTTTTGTTTGACATCGTCGAATCTTCGATTTCAAGACAAAAGAACAACATTAAAAAAAATGAAATTATTCAGCTTAATATCATCCTTTTTTTTGACCTTTTTTAATGTCGTGTAACAGTATGCAAAACACAATTAAACATAAAAGCGCAGCCGAAATTTTGGGAAATCCCAATTATTTAGCGATGTCTTACGGCGGTTACCGAACCAACTCCAGAAGAGTGCAACCTACCGTTTCGCAGTTGAAAGAAGATATGAAAATTCTTTCAGCGATGGGTGTGAAAATCATCAGAACTTATAATGTTCACCTTCCGGAAGCCGTAAATGTGCTGAAAGCAATTAAAGAACTGCGTCAGGAAAATCCTGAATTTGAAATGTATGTGATGCTTGGAGCGTGGATCGACTGCAAAAATGCGTGGACTGGTTTTGAACCCAATCACAACGAAGAAAGTGAAAGAAACGCCGCCGAAATTGCACACGCTGTAGAATTGGCAAACGAATATCCGGAAATCATCAAGGTGATTGCCGTAGGAAATGAAGCGATGGTAAAATGGGCAACAGCTTATTACGTGCAGCCTTCTGTGATTTTGAAATGGGTGAATCATTTGCAGGATTTAAAGAAAAAAGGAGAATTGCCAAAAGATTTGTGGATAACCACTTCCGACAATTTTGCAAGTTGGGGCGGTGGTGACAAAGAATATCACACGAAAGAACTCAATGAATTGATTAAAGTGGTGGATTACATTTCGATGCACACCTATCCGATGCACGACACACATTACAACCCGATTTTTTGGGGAATTTCAGAGGATGAATTTCAGTTTTCCAAAGAAAAACAATTGGATTTGGCGATGAATCGCTCCGTGAATTACGCAATGTCGCAGTACAATTCGGTGAAAAAATATATGCAAAGTTTAGGTGTAGAAAAACCGATTCACATTGGCGAAACTGGTTGGGCAACTTTTTCTAATGAATTGTATGGAAGCAATGATTCCAAAGCAGTTGACGAATACAAAGCCGGCATTTTCTACCATAAAATGCGCGATTGGACGAACGAGGCGGGAATTTCCTGTTTCTATTTCGAGGCGTTTGATGAGCCTTGGAAAGATGCCGGAAATGCAGGCGGTTCGGAAAATCATTTCGGATTGTTTACAGTAGATGGAAACGCCAAATATGCTCTTTGGGATTTGGTAGATACAGGTGCTTTCAAAAAACTTAAAAGAGACGGAAATACCATTCAGAAAACCTTTAACGGGAATCTGAAACGATTGTTAGACAACGTAGAAATGCCGCCACATCGGGAGTTTAATAAAGAATTATCGGATGCGAAATAAACTCTCGCAGATTGAGCTAATTAGGCAGATTTTATTTGGTTCTTAAATCTGCGAAATCTGCACAATTAGTGAGATAAAAAATATTTGGAAATTAACTCCAAAAGATATGAAAACAAAAATCCTACATATCGCCTTAATAACCAGTTTGATGATGAGTTGTACTGCACAAAAATCGTGGAAAGCAGACATCTACGAAACTTCGGCAAGCGGAAATCAATTAACTAAAATTGATGCGAGAAATGCTGTTGAAAATTCAATTAAAATAAAAATTAAACCGGAAGAAAAATTCCAGAAAATCACGGGTTTTGGTGGTGCTTTTACCGAAAGTTCGGCTTATCTGCTAGTCAAATTAAGTAAAGAGAACAGAGATAAAATACTGAAAGCCTATTTCAGCGAAGAAGGCGCAAATTATTCCCTGACAAGAACACATATTGCATCCTGTGATTTTTCATTGAAAAATTACACCTACGCTCCGGTTCCGGATGATAAAGAACTGAAACATTTTTCTGTGAAAGAAGATATGGATGATTTGGTGCCGATGATAAAAGACGCTCAGAAAATTTCCAAAGATGGATTTAAAATCGTCGCTTCACCGTGGACGTCACCACCGTGGATGAAGGACAACAATTCCTGGATCAACGGAAAACTATTGCCGCAATACAACGAAACTTTCGCACTCTATTTTTCAAAATATTTAACCGAATATAAAAAACTGGGCATTCCGATCTGGGGAATTACCGTTACCAACGAACCAAACGGAAACGGCGGAAACTGGGAAAGTCTGCTTTTTACACCAAAGGAAATGACGGATTTTGTGGAAAATTTCCTCGGTCCAAAATTAGAAAAAGACGGCTACGGAAACGTGAAAATTTTCGGGTATGACCAAAACCGTTCGGAACTCAAAAATTGGGTGGACGAAATGTACCGCTCAGAAAAATCGTCAAAATATTTCGCAGGAACAGCCATTCACTGGTATGACAGTACTTACGATTATTTCCCTGAAACTTTGCAATATGCACATCAGAAAAATCCGGAAAAACATCTGATACAAACAGAAGCCTGCATTGATGCGGATGTTCCGAAATGGAAAGATGATAACTGGTATTGGAGCAAGGAAGCAACGGATTGGGGATTTGACTGGGCAAAACAGGAAGAAAAATACCTGCATCCGAAATATGTTCCCGTTTTCCGTTACGCAGGAGACATCATCGGCTGTCTCAATAACGGTGTAGACGGCTGGATTGACTGGAATATGGTTCTCAACAGACAGGGCGGTCCTAATTGGTTCAAAAACTGGTGTGTTGCGCCGGTCATAGTAGATGAAGAAAAGGACGAAGTGTACTTCACGCCGTTATATTTTACATTGGCACATTTCAGCAAATTTATCCGTCCAGATGCAGTAAGAATCGGTTTTGAAAATCTTGAAAAAGATAATGAGCTGATGGTAACTGCCGCAAAAAATAAAGATAATTCTGTTGCTGTTGTCATTTTCAACCCTTCAGAACAAGAGAAAAATCTTGAAATTTCTATAGAAAATCAAAAAATACCTGAGAAAATAAGTGCAAAAGCACTGCAAACCGTTCATTTAACATTTTAAACAAAACACAAAATGACAGATCAAATAAAAAAAACAACGAATAAAGTTCCTTTAGGTCAAAAGGTGGCCTTTGGATTGGGAATGCTCGCCAATCAGATGTTTCCGGCAATGATCGGGATTTTCACTGTAGTATTGGTAGAAAAACTCGGGTTTAGCGGACTTTTACTCGGGTTAACTTATTTCATTCCAAAGTTTTACGACGCTTTATTTGATCTGATAATGGGCTATGTGAGTGATAATACCAAATCCAAATGGGGAAGAAGAAGACAGTATGTTTTAGCGGGAGCCATTATTTTGGGAATTTCATTTGCATTGATGTGGCAGTTGTATGCAGAAAATGGTGTCACTTACAATTTCATTTACTTTCTGGTGATATCACTCATTTTCTATTCCGGACTCACCATTTTTAGTATTCCTTATGTGGCGATGGGTTACGAAATGAGCGATGATTTTCACGAGCGCACCAATATTATGGCGACTTCTCAGCTCATTGGTCAGTTAGCTTGGGTGGTTGCGCCTTGGTTTTGGGTGATAATGGCAGATCAGTCATTGTTCCCGTCGAGCGATGTTGCTGTGAGAACATTAGCAGTTTACGTTGCTGTAGGATGTGCTATTTTAGCAGCAATTCCGGCATTTTTTATTCCGGGAAAATCTACACTCAATGAAAATTATAGTCCGATCGACTTAAAAGGAATTCTCGGAAGTTTTGGAGAAATAAAAGAAGGGTTGAAAGCCTCAGTGGAAATCAAACCGTTCAGAAAAATTTGTATTGCTACTTTTTTAATATTCAATGCGTTTCAGACTACGGCCGGGTTTTCGTACTTCATCATCAAATATTATTTGTTCAAAGGAAATGAAGAAGGATTTGGATTATGGCCCACTTTGTTTGGAAGTGTAGGTGCGATTATTACGACTATTGTAGTTATTCCTATCGTGGCAAGAATGTCGAAAATAATGGGAAAAAAGAAAGCATTTTTGGTTTCTCAAGGCATTTCGATCGTGGGTTATATTTTATTGTATTTACTTTTTGTTCCGGGCAAACCATATTTATTCTTGTTTGCATTGCCGTTTTTCTCTTTCGGAATTGGGAGTTTATTTACTTTAATGATGTCGATGACTTCGGATGTGATAGATATTGATGAACTCAACACAGGAAAAAGAAGAGAAGGAAGTTTAGGCGCTATTTATTGGTGGATGGTAAAATTCGGAACCGCTGTTGCCGGTTTATTAAGTGGTTTGATTCTTTCTTTGGTCGCTTTCAAATCCAATGCGGCTACACAAACCGATGAAACGATGTTTTGGTTAAGAATTTTCTTCGTTGGAATTCCGATTTTAGGAACATTAACGGCCATTTGGACAATGAAAAATTATGATGTAGACGAAGCCAAAGCCAGAGAAGTAAGAGATCTTTTGGAAAAAAGAAAAGCTCCAAAACCTTCCAGATATGGCACCAACAATGTATTGGAAGGGATGAATTTGGCTGGACTTTCCAGAGCGCAGCTACAACAGAAATTTCCTCAATACTATTTTCCAATGTTTGATCACACCAATTTTGAAGGCATAAAAAGTGAATTTTCTAATGTTTTCAAAGCAGGAATGACTGGCATTTGTTTCAGCGTGTTTACCGAAAAACAATTTCCTGGCGATTACATCACCGAAGCGCAAATCAGAAAACGCCTCGAAGTGTTGAAGCCTCATACTCAATGGATCAGATTATTTTCTTCCACGCACGGACACGAAAATATCCCGAAAATTGCCAAAGAAATGGGCTTCAACGTATTGATGGGCGCTTGGATTGGCAAAGATGAAGCCGAAAACCAACAGGAAATTCAGTCTTTAATTCAGTTAATCAAAGAAGGAAATGTAGATATTGCCGCCGTTGGAAACGAAGTGCTTTTCCGTGGCGACCAAAACGAAGAAACTTTACTAGGATATATTCAACAAGTTAAAAATCAAACACTGAATGTTCCTGTAACTTACATAGATGTGTATTACGAAATCATCAATCATCCAAAATTAGTAGCAACAAGCGATAAAATTTTAATCAACTGCTACCCGTTTTGGGAAGGCGCATATATAGAAAACGCCGGAATGTATTTGCAGGAAATGTATCAGCAAACCAAAAAAATAGCGGGCGGAAAAGAGATCATTATCGCAGAAACCGGTTGGCCAACGAAAGGCGAGTCTGTACAAAATGCCGTTCCTTCTCCAGAAAACCTGATGAGATATTTTATTGAAGCTCAAAAATGGGCATCAAAAGAGCAAGTAAATCTTTTCTATTTCTCTTCTTTCGATGAATCTTGGAAAATCCACACAGAAGGTTGGGCAGGAACTTCGTGGGGATTGTGGGACGCTAATGAAAACTTCAAATTTTAAAAACTAATATAATGTCATACAGAGCAGAGCAATATCTATCCTTACCCAAGCAAAATCAGGATAATTACATCAAAGGAAAAACCGAAACCGAAAAAAAGGATTTATTCAGAGAAATTCTGTACAACGGCGTTCACGGCTTTTGTTTCAGTTTGTATGAAGACGGACAAAAACCCGGCGACATCATTTCCGAAGAGCAAGTTCGCCGAAGAATGGAGATCCTGAAACCACACACGTCGTGGGTTCGCTCGTTTTCCTGCACAGAAGGCAACGAACACATCCCGAAGATCGCCAAAGAATTTGGGATGAAAACCTTGGTCGGAGCTTGGTTGGGCGACGATCCCGAAATCAACGAAAGAGAAATTGAAGGACTTATAAAATTAGCCAAAGAAGGTTTTGTAGACATTGCAGCCGTTGGAAATGAAGTGATGTATCGTAAAGATTTAACAGAAGATGAATTGCTGGATTTTATCCATCGAGTAAAAAAAGAAATCCCCGAAATTCCCGTAGGTTATGTAGATGCATATTATGAATTTACCATAAAACCAAGAATTACAGAAGCTTGCGACGTCATTTTGGCGAACTGTTATCCGTTTTGGGAAAGTTGTCCTGCAGAACATTCGCTCAACTATATGAAGCAGATGTATTATCAGGCAAAACAGGCTGCAGGTGGAAAACCAGTCATCATTTCCGAAACCGGTTGGCCAAGCAAAGGCGAAGATTTGAAGGGCGCATTTCCGTCCAGAGAAAACGCTTTGAATTACTTCATCAACACGCAATTATGGTGTATGGACGAGCAAATCGACTGTTTCTACTTTTCCTCCTTCGATGAAAGTTGGAAAGTTGGTCCCGAAGGCGAAGTCGGCGCACATTGGGGAATCTGGGACAAGCACGAGAAGCTGAAGTATTGATTTAGTTGTCGGTTGATGGTTGTCAGTTGTTGGTTAATGAAGTTTTATTTGGGCAGCTTAAATCCGCCTTCCGCTCCCAATCTTTTTTTGCCAAGGCTTTACCCAACACAAAAAAAAGGATTTCCGCTCAAGTCGGGCTGCGAGAGATTCAACGCAAAAACCTTGTCAGGGTTTGAAACCCTGACAAGGTTAAAAAATAAAAAAAAATACTCCGTAGGAGTAATATCTGTGTAGTAACAAAAATAAATGATGCAAAATCAGAACTCCGTAGGAGTTCAATCTGGTATAGTCAATTTAATAATAAAACGGCACCAAAAAACAAGGTCATTTATAAAAATCTGTGAGAAAAAAAATATTATGCTTAAAAAATTACAACATATCTTTCTACTCCTTTTTCAGCACACTTTATCTGGCGCAGGTCGATGTGGTGTACAATGATTTGGTGTGGTCCGACGAATTTTCCACCAACGGCGCTGTTGATAATACGAAATGGTTTCATCAAACTCAATTACCTACAACAGGTGGCTGGTATAATAATGAGCAACAACATTACACTAATCTCGTTACCAATTCCTTTGCAAACAATGGAAACCTGAATATTGTTGCTAAAAAAGAAGTCTTTACAGATCAGGGCTACACCAAGAATTACACTTCGGCAAGGCTCAACTCAAAATTCGCCTTTAAATATGGGCGAGTAGACGTGCGTGCAAAAGTTCCTAAAATTCAGGGAACGTGGCCTGCAATATGGCTTTTAGGAAAAAATGTCAATGAACCGGGTGGCTATTTTGCTTCCACTTATGGCGATACCAGTTGGCCGGCTTGCGGAGAAATCGATATGATGGAATACGGAATTTTCCCTTCTGCTCCTGCTAATTTTATTCAGAGCACATTACATACGCCGTCATCGTCAGGAAATTCTGTTAACCACGGCGGAATGTTGGCTTCATCAGACATTACGGATAATTATCACATTTATTCGATGAACTGGTCGCCCAACCAAATTACCTTTTTGCTGGACGGTGTTGCGTATTACACTTACAATCCGTCCGTGAAAAACGCATCAACCTGGCCTTTTGATAAAGAGCAATATGTACTCTTAAACATTGCAATGGGTGGTGTTGCAGGAACTATTCCTTCTACATTCACAGAGACTTCAATGATTATTGATTATGTAAGAGTCTATCAAAACACCACTCCGGATACGGCTGCACCAACCAATTTTACCGCAACTGTTGGAGCTGTAACCAGCGATTCTGTAGAATTATTATTGAATGCGATGGATAATTTTGGTGCGATTACCTATCAGATTTCTGGCGGTGCAACGCAAACGGTTTACGGAACATCCGGAGTTCAAAAATCGGTAGTGATTTCAGGCCTTTTACCAAGTACTAATTATACATTTAATATTTCTGCAAGCGATGCTTCTGGGAATACCGCTGTCAATAATCCGCTTACGGTTTCCGGAACTACGCTTTCAAACGTGAATACAGAATGTTTCGGAACTTCTACTTTGGCTTCACAAGGCGCTTTTTCTACAGGATACAAATACCGTTTTGAAACAATAGGAACTACTGATGTAAAAGTAACATTTGAATTGTTAGATACGGATAAAACGGGTGTGGTTGCTTATTTATGGAAACAAAGTCCATTTACGGAAACCTCTATGACAAATACTTCGGGTAAAATTTTCACTCAAACCATTTCAGGACAAACCGTAGGTTCTGTCATTAATTATGCAGTGAAGTTTGCTTATGCAGGAGGTTTGTCTGTTACGAAATATTATTCATATGTCGTGGGAAATGCATGTACTTTGGGAGTAGAGAATTTTTCTGCTTCGCAGGAATCCATTTACCCCAATCCGGTGGAAAATGTATTGAACTTAAAATTATCCGAAAGTAAAAATGCGATTACTCTCTACGATTTTTCAGGTAAGAAAATACTTCACAAAGATATGAAAAACAATTCTCAGATGGATGTGACTTCTTATCCTTCAGGAAATTATTTAATTAAAATTGAAAACTCAAAAGGAACAAATACTTATAAATTCATCAAAAAATAGTTGTTAAAAACTATCAATAATACTAACCCTTAAATTTTTATAAAATGAAAAATTTATCTCTTTTTTTAATGCTGTTGGCATTTACGTTTGGCTTTTCTCAGCCAACAACCAATGCGCCAACACCGACTCAATTGCAAGCCAATGTAGTCTCTGTATACAGTGATGCATACACCAATGTTACCACCAATTATAATCCAAATTGGGGACAGTCAGGAACCGTAAATCCTACTTTTGTTCCCGTTTCAGGATCGGGTAACAATGTAATGACTTATGCGAATTTTAATTATCAGGGAACTGAACTTTCTACTCAAAACATAGCAGCAATGGAGTATCTTCATGTTGATGTATGGACGAGCACAGCGGGTGCGGTTTTAAAAGTTTCACCAATCAATAACGGAACTGGTGCAGGAGAATTTCTGGTAACTGTCCCACTGGTAAATGCGGGATGGAGCAGCGTAAATTTGCCAAAGTCTGCATTTACAGGAATGACGTGGGATTCTGTTTTTCAACTTAAATTTGATGGACAAGCTGGTACAACACCTTCTACAATTTACTTAGATAACATCTATTTTTGGAAAACTGCGGTAACTCCTGCTACAGATGCTACATTAAGCGATCTTAAAGTAAACGGAACTACGGTTGCTGGTTTCAGCCCTGCAACTGCTACATACAATGTTAATTTTCCACAGGGTAGTGCAGTTCCGCAAATTACAGTTGCTACAACTACTAATGCAAGTGCAACAAGAGTAATTACACAGGCTTCATCTCTTCCGGGGACGGCAACAGTTTTGGTGACTGCGCAAAACGGAACAACTACAAAGACGTATACCGTAAACTATACTGTTTCTGGACCAAGTGTTGCTGCACCAACGCCACCAGCAAGATTGGCAACTGATGTTATTTCTTTATTCAGTAATGCATATACCAATATTGGAGTGACAGAATGGTCTACAAGCTGGGACGATTCTTCAATTGCTGATTTACAGGTTGCAGGTAATGATATTAAGAAAATTACTTTTGGAAACTTTTTGGGTGTACAGTTAGCAAATTATACCAATGCTTCACAAATGACTCATTTCCATATGGATTATTATATTGATGCAGGTACGAGTTTGACAGGAAAAGTTATCAATCCAAAATGGTCTAATCATGCTACTCAGTCTGGTGAAACGAGTGCTTTTCTTTACAATGGTTTACCAACGGTTACAGGTTCTTGGGTTTCTATAGATGTTCCTATTTCTGCGTTTGATACAGCTCCGCAAACCAGAAACTCGTTGTATCAGTTCTTGATTTCTTCTAATCTTGGAACTTTGTATATAGATAATATTTATTTCCATAAAAACACGGTGCTTGGAACTCAGGATGTGAATGCAAAGAAATCAGTAAAGATTTATCCTAATCCGGTAACAGCAGGAGAAATAATTACTGCTGATGCATCCGTTAAAAATATTGAAATTTTTACGGTAACAGGACAAAAAGTAAAATCTTCTGATTCTCAAACAATCAGTTCTCAAGGTTTGTCTAAAGGTCTTTATCTGATAAAAACGGTAAACGCTAAAGGAGAAACACAATCTTCTAAAGTGATCGTTAAATAGATTCAGTACAAATTATTTATTCGTCCGCTGAAAATTTTTCAGCGGACGTTTTTTTATCATTATTTGCAGTATATTTGATTAAATCTCATGTTGAACAAGTGTTTTATTTTTTTATCTTTATTCCTGACGAATATTTTTGCAACTGCACAGAATATTCCTGAAAGGGATATGCCTTTTTTGCAGAATTATCTACCGGAAGACTACGGAAATCATGGGAAAATATGGGAAATAAAATCAGCTGGCAATGGTTTGATTTATATGGCTTCTGAAAACGGACTGCTGGAATATGATGGTGAAAACTGGATTCGTTACCGCGCCTCAAGAGGATATACAAGATCATTACATATTGTGAATGATTCTGTAATTTTTACAGGAGCCGATATGGATTTCGGGATCTGGAAGAAAAATAAACTTAGAAAATTTCAATATACTTCTCTATATCCTTTTAATAAAAAAATAGGAGGTGTAAACGAAGAATTTTGGGGAACTTACGAAAATAAAGGAAAAATTATTTTTGTATCTCACCAAAATCTGTATTCTTATCATCGAAAGAAATTGGTGAAAATATCTGCTCCCACAACTTTTTCAGAAAGTTTTCTGGTCAACGGAAGGATATTTTTAGCAGATGAGAAGAGAGGTCTTTTTGAGTACAAAGACGACAGATTACAGCTTGTTTTTTCATATCCGAATAATATTCCTATCGATATTTCCGGGCTTTTTTATCATCATAAAAGTCTAAATATAGTAAGTAAAAGTCAGGGTATTTTTGTATTGAATAATGGCAATCTTACCCCCGTAAATACAGAAGTCAGTGCTTTAATTATTAAGAATAAAGTTTTTAGCTTCGATACTTTAGAAAACAAATATCTGGCGTTCGGTACTATTTTAGACGGTTTGTATCTTACTGATTTTAATGGAAATATCATTAGGAAAATAAATAAAAGTACAGGATTGCCCAATAATACCATTCTAAGTTTACATTATCAGAAAAGCGGTAGGTTTTGGATGGGATTAGATTTTGGAATTTCTTATTTTGATCTTAAAAGCAACATCAAATATTTTCAGAGCACAAACAATAATTTCGGAACGGGTAATACTGCCGTTATTAAAGATCAGCAGTTTTACTTGGGTACCAATCAAGGTCTTTATGTATCAAATTGGAAAAATATTTATAATGAAGACCAGCAAAATTCTTTTAAAATTCTCAAAGGTAGTGAAGGACAGGTCTGGACGCTACAGAACATTGACGGGAAAATATATTGCGGGCATGACAATGGTCTGTTTGAGGTAAATGGAGAGTCCTTTACAAAAATATATGATCAGCACGGTATTCTTTGCCTTAAGAAAATTAATGAAAAATATTTGCTTGCAGGTAATTATAACTGGATTGCCATTTTTGAAAAACAGGGTGATACTTGGAAATTCCTTAAGAAATTGGGTTATATTCTTGGCGCTGTAAGTCAGATATTTCAGGATAAAAAAGGTGATATATGGATCAATATTCCAAATTATGGGATCATTAGATTTAATCTGGATAAAAATTTAAATCCTGTAAACAGACAATTTATTGCCATAGATCATTTAAAAGGAAATTTTCCTTCGCTTTTTATTGATTCTAAAAATATTCGGCTAATTACCAGTGCTGCCAATTACAACTACAATTCTTCACAAAAAATTTTTGAGGAAGAAGGTTTTTCTTCGCATCACATAAAGATTAAAAACATTTCGGCAGGATTTTATCAGCCTCTTATTTTAAATTCACAATATGGGTTTTATTCCGTAAATAATGGTTTTGCGATTGAAAAGTTCAGCGATAGTCAAATACAAACAGATTTTACCTCTCATTTGTTATTCAGAACTGCACAGGCTTATAACAATGATTCTGTTATTGATCTTGTTGATGGAACTAAAATTCCCTTCAGATATAACAATTTAAAATTTAGTTTTTTGATACCCAATGAAGATGTAGTAGAGTATCAATATTTTTTAGAGAATTTTTCAGAAAAATGGAGTATTTGGAGTAATAAAAATACAGCAGAATTTTTAGGCTTAAAAGAAGGATCTTATACTTTAAAAATAAGAGCCAAAAATCAGAATAAAATATCTGAAATTCATTTCTTTAAGTTTGATGTGAAAGCACCTTGGTACAGAAGCAATCTCAGCTATTTTTTATACTCCCTTGCTATTTTGGGATTGATATTTTTCATAAAAAAATATAATGCTGCAAAACTCAAAAAGCAGAAGATATTGCTTTTAAAGAAAGAACAGAATTCTCTTCGGGAGCAAGCCGAAAAACATAAAAACGAGATGCTGATTCAAAGACAGAAACAGCTCGAACAAGAGCAAAATAACCTTAGAGAAGAGATAAGAAGCAAAACGATAGAACTCGCTACAAAAGCTAAAGATGATGATGAGAAAAACAGAATTTTATATACGATAAGTGAAAAGATTGTAGAACTTGAAAATAATCCGAATGTCTTAAAAATTCGATTAGGTGAAATGCGCAGACTTTTGAAAACCTATTTGGAGACAGAAGACAATACTTTTGAAATCCAGATGGATGATCTGCATCAGGAATTTTTTAAGAATATGAAAAGGCGTTTTCCTAATCTCTCTATTTATGATTTAAGACTCTGTGCTTATTTACGAATTGGACTTACCTTCAAAGAAATGGCAGATATATTACAGGTTTTACCATCTAGTATCAATGTAAGTCGATCTCGTCTCCGTAAAAAGCTTAATCTTTTGCCTGAAGATGATTTGTACGAATTTCTGATTAATTTATAACGAGCAATCATTGCAAAAATAAACCCCTCAAATTAATTTGAGGGGTTTTTATCAGAAATTAATTTAATTTCTTGTGGTTTCTCCAGGAATCGAACCAGGGACACATGGATTTTCAATCCATTGCTCTACCAACTGAGCTAAGAAACCATTTATGTTGTTTGTCTTACTTCGGTGTTTAACGTGGGTGCAAAAGTATATATTTTTATTATATCTGACAACTTTTTTATGAAAATTGTTAAATAAAATTATAATTAATGATACTTCTGGGTTACTAAATTTCCTGTTACTTCAATAATTTAAACATAAATTTACTCAAATGTGATTGAGTTGTTATCGTTAATTTCCTTACGATGAGATTTTTAGTCAGTAATTGTATTTGTTAAGAAAAATTGTAGCGAAACTTTAAACAAAACTGTATAGTATTTGCTATTGCAGTTATACAAATCACTCTATGACCAAATTTTACTTATTAGCACTTACCATTTATAGTTCAGTCGTTTTTTCGCAGAAAAAAGACAGCGTAATGCTAATTTCAGAAGTACAGATTGATGCATACAAAAAACCAGCCTCATTCATCACTTCTACCAAATCGGTTTCAGTAGTATCTCAAAGTTTATTGAATCAAAATCCTCCCGAACGATTGCTGGAATCTTTTAACCAGATTGCTGGTGCGAGAATGGAAGAACGGTCTCCTGGAAGTTACCGTATTTCTTTGCGGGGAAGCACTTTGCGTTCGCCATTTGGAGTTCGTAATGTGAAAGTTTATCTTGATGATTTTATTCTTTCCGATGCTTCCGGAAATACTTATTTCAATATAATTTCACCGGAACTTATCAATAGAATGGAAATTTATAAAGGATCTGAAAGTGGCGATTTTGGTGCAGCGACAGGCGGAACTGTTTTGCTGCAAACACAGAATTCGCATCAGATTTCGACTAATCTTTCCGTAGGAAGCTACGGAACATTTAATGAAAGCCTAAATTTCTCCAAACAAATGGGGAAACATTTTTTTCAGATCTTCCAGAATTATTACCGCACAGATTCTTACCGTGAACAGTCTGCTGTAGACAGAAAACAAATTTTTATAAAAGATCATTTTCAATATTTAAAAAATGCCGAACTGAAAGCAATGATTCTCCTTTCGGATTTAGATTATCAGACTCCGGGCGGTTTGACGCTTGAACAAATGCAGATAAATAGAAAGCAGGCAAGACCCAAAACAGCAACTCTTCCCGGTGCGAGAGAACAAAATGCAGGAATTCGCAATAAAATGATTTTAGCAGGAATTTCTCATGATTTTAAAATTCTGCCCGATCTTTCACATTTTATACTGATACAGGGATCTTATGTAGATTTTGAAAACCCTTTTATTACCAATTTTGAAAATCGTTTCGAGAGCAATTTTGCAGTAAGAACTCACTTAAATTATCAAAAGGATTGGGACAAAGTTTCCGCAGAGTGGAGATTGGGTTTTGAAGGTGGAGCCAATAAGATTTTCGTTAAAAATTTTAATAACAACAAAGGACTTGAAGGTGATCCCCAGAATTTTGATAAGCTTAAAAATAATTCAGGATTCTTTTTTGCCTCCCAAAAATTAAATTTTAACGAAAGACTCTTCTCAGATATTTCATTAAGTTTAAATTCAAATTCTTACGAATGGGAAAAGATTTTTCCTGTTGCTCAGAATGGAGAGACAAAATTTAAGAATCAGTTACTTCCAAATTTCGGGATTACCTATCTTTTCGCAAAAGGTTTTTCTGTAAGAGGAAAAATAGGGAAGGGGAATTCTGCTCCTACTAATGAAGAAATCCGTTCATCCAATCAGGAATTCAACTTAAATCTTGTTCCCGAATATGGTTGGAATAAAGAAGTCGGAATCCGAAAACAATTCGGAAATGCACTTTTTGCAGAAGCTAATTATTTTGATTTCCGAATGAAAGATGCCATTGTAAGAAGACAAAATGAGCGTGGACAGGAGTTTTTTATCAATTCTGGCGCAACGATTCAAAAAGGAGTTGAAATTCTCTTAGAATCTAAAAATTTCAATCTGAAAAATGATTTTTTAAGCCATTTTAAATTCAGATTTTCGGGGAGTTTTTATGATTTTAAGTTCCAGAATTATCAACAGGGCGAAACAGATTTTTCAGGAAACAAATTAACGGGAGTTCCTAAAACCACCATCAACAGTTTGTTGAATTTTACTTTCTTTAATAAACTTTCTGTCAATTACTCGCATTTCTATACTTCAAAAACACCTCTCAATGATGCGAATACAGTTTTTTCAGATTCAAATTTAATTGGAAATATTCAGTTCAGGTATACTGCAAATTTAGACCAAACAAGAATCAATTTATTTCTGCAAATTCAGAATATCTACAACACTGATTATGTTTTAGGTTTTGATATTAATGCTTTTGGAAACCGCTATTACAATCCTGCAGCCAAAAGAAATTTTGTTTTGGGAATGAAGGTAGATTTTTAAGTATCTCATTTTTATAGTAATTTATTACTAAAAGTTTGTCATCCGGAGAAATCTCAGCCTATTTTGTAGAAATAGAATTGTAAAGATAGCAGTTTAGATTCCTCCGGGAATGACAAATTCTAAGCATATTATTTCTGCTTTGTAACAATATGTTGAACAATCATCTCCGCATGAATTCTGGAGTTTTCAATAAACCAAAGATGAGTATCTTTTCCGCCGCAAACAACACCTGCCAAATACAGATTCGGAATATTGCTTTCCATTGTTTCAGGGTTGTAAACAGGGTTTAAGCATTCATTCTGAAGATCAATTCCGGAATTTCTCAGAAAATTAAAATCCGGGAGATAGCCCGTCATTGCTAAAACAAAATCATTTTCAATTTCCTGAATTTCACCATTTTCATCTTTAAAAATTACAGAATTTGCTTTAATTTCTAACAATTCTGAATTGAAATGAGCTTTAATGTTTCCTTCTGCAATCCGATTTTCAATGTCAGGTTTTACCCAATATTTTACATTTCCGGAAATTTCAGCATTACGGATTATCATGGTCACTTCAGCTCCTTTTCTGTAAGTTTCCAAAGCTGCATCTACCGAAGAATTGCTTGAGCCTACAACCACTATTTTCTGTTTTGCGTAGGGATAAGGTTCTGTATAATAATGTTTTACTTTTTCTAAATTTTCGCCCGGAATATTCATCAAATTTGGAATGTCATAAAAACCGGTAGAAATAATCACGTTTTTTGTAAGATATTTCGATTTTGAAGTTTCAATTTCAAAAAGTTTATCTTTTTTAGTGACCTGTAAAACCTTTTCATACAGATTGATATTCAGATTTCTCTGTCGTGCAATTCCCTGATAATATTCCAGAGCTTCCTGTCTTCCTGGTTTTGGAGCGGCAGAAATAAACGGAATTTCAGCGATTTCCAACTTTTCGGCAGTCGAAAAAAATCTCATATATAAAGGATAATTGTATAACGAATTCACAATTGTTCCTTTTTCAATAATTAAATAATTGAGATTGTTTTTTGTAGCTTCCAACGCGCAGTTTAAACCAATTGGTCCTGCTCCGATAATAAGAATATCCAGAATTTCCATATTACAAATTTACGAAAATACAAAGAATAAAATTTTATAAGTACTATTCTCTAAAACTCTTGAAACCTATCACTAAATGATGGCATTACTTTTGTCGTTTTCTCAAAAACTCAATAATGAAAACAAGTTTCTTTGTGCTTTCACTCTTATTTATTGTATCGTGTGAAAAAAAACAAGATACACAACCTGCCATTTCTACAGATCATCTTAAAAATCATAATGAAAAAGCAGATCTCAAAAACAATACTCTGTCAAAAGAAGAGTTGCTCAAAAAAACGAATGACGAACTTTTACAAGCTTTAAAAACGGGCAATTACAACATTTTTGAAAGCTACATTCATCCGCAAAAAGGCGTTAGATTTTCGATGTACGCTTTTGTCGACAAAAATGAGAATAAGCATTTTTCAAAAGAAGATTTTGAGAAATTTCTGCCTTCAAAAACTATTTTTACATGGGGATCTAAAGACGGATCGGGTGAAGTTTACAAGGCAACTATAAAAACATATCTTAAAGATTGGATTTTCAAAAAAGATTTTACTAAGTCAGAATATTCACTTGACAAATTTCTGACAGGAGGAAATTCGCTTAATAATTTAAAAGAGATTTATCCGAATTCAGATTTTACGGAGAACTATATTTCTGGTACACAAAAATATAGCGGGATGGATTGGAATACCTTACGTTTTGTTTTTGAAGAATTTGAAGGTAAATTTTACGTGGTTGCTGTCATCAATGATGAGTGGACAATTTAAAAATAAGATCTACTTAAATTTACAGGATTTCCGATAATTTTCTTGTTACATTTCGTCTTGAAAACTGTTCAATATTTTGGGTGTTTTCTGCTAAATTTCCGCTTTTCCAAAGTTCAAATTTTTCTAAAATGAATTGTTTTATGGTTACAGAATCTTCATAACTGAAATGTTTTCCGGCGTTAGTTTCAGCTAATATTGTGGAAACATCAGCTTTAGAAGGTCCGAAGGAAATAATCTGTTTTCCTGTTGCCAAATATTCAAATATTTTACCGGGAATAATTCCTTTGGAAGATGGATTCGGAAAGTTGGTAATTAACAGCATTGAAGAATCAGACATTTCATCAATTGCCTTATCGTGAGATAAATATCCAAGATTTTCAATGTGCTCTTTTAAGCTCAAATTTTCAATAGAATGTAAAATCTTATCATCAATTCTTCCCACAAATTTCAGCTTAAATTTCTCAGCAAAATCAGAATTTGTTTTTACTAAATCGTCTAGTGCTTTCCATAGATTTTCGGGATTTCTCAGTTGTTCTAAAACTCCGATGTAACTTAATGTGAATTTTGTTGTTGAGTTTGAGGATTCGAGAGTTTGAGGGTTTGAGGAATCGCTTTCATCAAAACCATTTGTGATACAAACTGCATTGGCTCCGTTTTTTCTGAAATTTTCGGCATCGGTGTAGCTTGTTGCCAAAGTGATGTCTGCATTTTTGAAAACCTCACTTTCCATCTGACGGTGTTTTTTGTCGGATTTATTGGTGAGTTTTAAATGTTTGTAATAAGAAATTTCTGTCCACGGATCACGAAAATCGGCAATCCATTTTAAATCGGGAAACTGCTTTTTTAGGTTTAAACCAATCAAATGAAGAGAGTGGGGCGGTCCTGAAGTAACGACTACATCAATCTTGTTGTCTTTTAAATATTGCTCCAAAAATTTCACCGAAGGATTTACCCAGAAAACTCTTGCGTCAGGAATAAAAAAATTTCCACGAACCCAGATCGACAATTTAGATTTCCAGCTTTGATTGTTTCCCACATCAAACTGTCCGGCTTTGAATTTTTTATTGCTTTTATTAAGCTTTTCTGCCAATTGATAAGGTTCCCAGATCTTAGTTTTTATAATTTCTAAATCCTTAGGAACATCTTTCATTAAACTTTCATCAATCAAAGGATAGCTTGGATTTTCTGGAGTGAAAATAATAGGTTTCCATCCGAATTCAGGTAAATATTTTGCAAACTTGAGCCATCGCTGCACTCCCGGTCCTCCTGCAGGTGGCCAGTAATAGGTGATGATAAGGATTTTTTTTAATTCCATATAAATTGTGAATTTCTTCATCATTGCGTAGAAATCCAGTCAAAGTTTTTAATGAATTATGTAATTACTAATAACTCAGTTTTTAAAGTTTTGTTTGTCATTGACTTCGTCGAATCTTCGATTTCCGGAGGAATCTGAACTGCTTTTATTTAAGTGTGTTGAGATTCCTGCGGAATGACAAACATTATTTATAATTTTTCTTCGAGAACAATTTCTTTCCCATTTTTTCTGCGGTAAATAAAATAAATTCCACCCGCACTTAATAAAATAAACAGACCAAAGCAAAGCAATGATATCCATTTTCCTGTAGCAATTACTTCAGGTTCAAAGATCATTCTGATGCTGTGTTCTCCGGCAGGAACGTGTACTGCACGTAATAAATAATCTGCTTTAATGTACGGAACTTCTTTTTCGTCAACAAACATTTTCCAGCCATGTAGATAATAAATCTCAGAAAAAACTGCCAACTGCGGAGTTTTTGATTGAGATTTGAATTCCAGTTCGTTGGCTTCATATTTTGTTAAATTAATAGAAGCTGTAGAATCTGACTGTACTTGTTTACCATTGAAATAAGCTTTGTTTGAAGCATTAATAACTGCCGTTTTCTTAGAATCAATAGTTCCTATAGATTTTATTTCTTCGTTTGGCGTATTTACAAATTTCAGATCACTTACAAACCATGCATTTCCGTTTGCATTCGGATTGGGTACCACTTGTGGCTCTTGCGGATTTCCAAAAACCATGTATTTTGTATTCAGTAAATTCAGAATTTTCGGTGTTTTTACGCTGTCAACATTAGAGATGTATTCATTTAATAAATCATCATAACGTCTCAGTTTTACTGCGTGATAACCTCCGATGGAAGATTTGAAATACGATGTATTGGTTTCGCTTGTTACTCCTAAAACCTGATTGTAAACTCTGTAATGTTTTTTATCTTTTTCGGCAATCGTCTCCAGAGTTTTGTTCACCGGAATACTTGCTAAAATAGACTGTAGATTAGGATTGTCGCCCACTTTTTCAGCCAGATAATCTGAACCTTCCGTTTGAAAAGGATTTTCAGCAAAGATTTTATCAACGTAATTTTCGTCATTCAAATAACGTTTATTAACCGTCCAGAGATCAAATAAACTGACTGCTCCAATAATGATTAAGGCAACATTCTGATTGATTTTTTGTTTTAAACTAAAGAATAAAACGGCAGCAGTAATCCCTACATAAAGCAAAGCTTTTATCGCATCTATTCTGAATAATTTGAATCTTTCATCCGTTAAATAATCCAGTAAAAACGGAGGTAAATAGGTTTTTTCGTTATCGGTGTGGAAACCTAAAATTGATTTACCAAAAAGGATCAATAATAAAGTTATTCCTAAAACTCCACCGCTTACATACGTAAGAATTTTCTTTTTATAATCTTCTTCTAATGATGAATCTGTATAAAATCTATACAATCCTATAATGGCGATCAATGGGAACAATAGTTCCACAACAACCAAAATAGAAGATGGTGCTCTGAATTTGCTGTAAAACGGAACATAATCTATAAAGAAATCTGAAAGCGGCATAAAATTGCTTCCCCAAGCTAAAAGAATGGTAAGAATGGTTGCGCCCAAAATCCAGTAACGGTATTTTTTCCAGGCAAAGAAAAAGCCCAATAATGCAAGAAAACAAACAATCGCACCCTGATAAGCAGGTCCTGAAGTTCCGGGTTGGTCTCCCCAATAGGTAATGCTTCCGAAACCTTTAGAAATTCTGTCGTATTCAGCCTGCGAAGTAACATTATCCTGTACTAACTGCTGTACTTTCTCCATCATTTCCTTTCCTTCCGGTTCCTGACTTCCGCCTCCCATTAATCTTGGAATAAAAAGATTCAGTGTTTCAAGTTTTCCGTAGCTCCACATCAAAATGCTTTCTTTATCCATTCCTGAATTTCCTGCAGTATGATTTTCAGTATTTAGAATCTGTTTTCCTCTTACCGTTTCTTTAATGTATTCGGAATTTGCCATAATTCTCTGAGAATTCATACCGACACCAATTGCCAAAGCTGAAGCAATAATTCCGGATGAAATCAGAAAATGTTTCATCGGAGTTTTCTTCTGGATCGCTCTTATTAATTCAGATAAAAACAGAAAACCTAATCCTAAAAATAGGTAATAGGTCATTTGAGGATGATTCGCGGCAACCTGCAGTCCGAAGAAAAGGGTAGTAACAATAAAACCGAGAACGTATTTTTTTCTGATGTAAACCAATAAAATTCCGGCTAAAAGTGGCGCAAAATACTCGATCGTGTTTACCTTTCCGTTGTGTCCGGCTGCAATAATAATGTAGAAATAGGTAGAAAGTCCGAAAAATGTAGCTCCCAAAAGTGCATATTTCCAGTTTCTGACCGCAACCATTCCCAAAAGGAAAAATCCTGAAAATAAAAGAAACAGATAATTGACTGGCCTCGGAAGAATATTCAGATAACTGTCTAAATTTTTAATGATATCTCCTTCAAAACGGCTTCCCATTTGGTAAGTTGGCATTCCACCAAACATAGAGTCACTCCAATAAGTTTCTTTATCGTAATTGGTTCTGTAATCGATCAGCTCTTTTGCACCACCACGATACTGTACAATATCATGCTGGAAAAGTTGTTTTCCCGTGAAAACAGGTGTGGAATATAAAAATGCTAAAACTAAGAACGCAATAATGGAAATTGCAATGTAAAGTAAGTTTTTATTTTTTACCATTTTGGTTATTAAGTTGATATTTAATTGAGAAGTTTTGATTTTTTAAGAATCAGTCATTTAGATTCGTTTTGTTTCTAACGCAAAGTCCGCAAGATTTTTTTTATTACTATCTTCATAGATTTAAGTTAGCAAAGGCGTTTCACTCAGTAAAGGCACAAATGTTTATTAACGATTTACTTTATCTTTCACTTCTTCATAGTCCACAGTTTCTGCGTCCCATTTTACCTTTTTTTCAATATTCGTTTTTGTGGTTTTGGTTTCTTTCTCCTGAGTATTATTGGGTCTGAAACCGGTATATTTATAAAACTTGTTGAAGAATATTCTTTTTAAAATATTCCAGACGAAAAAAATAATAATTGTAATGAGTACTAACTCAAAAATACCTTTAATGAAAGACATAATTAATTACTTTATAATTTAAAGTGAAGTCACACTCAGCAACTTTCACTGTTTCAACTACAACTTTTAGACTTATTTTGCTGAAGGATTTACCATAACAGAAGAGTTGGAAACACTTTTCATCGATTGAGATTGTTTTCCGTCTGAAATGGTTTCAACTTGAGTTGTTTTTACCGTGATGTTCTGGTTGGTAATCCAGCCGGTATTCTGGTCAAATTTTATGGTTCCGTTTTGGGCAAGTTCGCTGCTCATGCTGTGTGTCATTTCACCCTGAGATTTTTTCTCTTCTTTTTTCGGAATTCCTCCGGTTACAGAAATTTCAGCAATACCGTTTCCTACACTTTTCAAAACATAGTTGGAAGTTACTTTGTACTTTCCGGTTTCATCTGCGCTTTCACTTGTCGTCCATTTCTCGCCGATTTTCACTCCTTTTTTAGGAATAATGGTTAAGTTTTTTGTAAACTGATCCTTTAAAACTTTTTCATTGAAGCTTTGTTTCAGACTTGCAACGGCACTTGCTTTTTGGTTGGCATCTTTTATCAGCGTACCAAGAGCGGTAGAAATTTTGGCGTAGATAGGCTCAAAACCTGTAATTGAAATTACATTTCCTTTGCTGTCCATTTTCATATTCAGCTTATTTCCGGTTAAAGCGCGGTTTACATTCCAGATCATTTTAAGATTGTCTTCTTTAGGAATTGCCTGTTTTGTATCTACCACGATAGTTTTTCCGTCTGCACTTTGGGAGTTTCTTTTGCCGATAAGATTGATGGTGATGTCGTAAATTCCGTTTTTCACATCATTGACGGTAAATGTCATTTCATCTGTAGATTCGCTGGTTCCGTTCAGGGTTTTTCCTGAAGGATCGGTCATTGTCTTTACATCTCTCTGGTACGTTGTTAAAGGATATGTTTTTCCTTTTTCAAGTTTAAAAGATTGTGTGAAAACACCCAAAGAATCTTTGATGGCAGGATTTGCTTTTACTTCAGCCACAGAATCAGCCGGAACCTCTACTGTAATTGTTTTTCCGGTTTTAGGGTCTACTTTTGTGATGGTTGCCGTTTCCTTTTTACAAGAAACGATGGCTAAAGAGATCAATGCTATTGCTGCTATATTTTTCATAATCATTTTACTACTGTTAATTAATTTTCACCAATTTTTGTCTCATTGCTTCGTACAGAATGGCTCCGCAAGCTACAGAAACGTTAAGTGACTGTGTTTTTCCTTCAATTGGAAGTTTTATTTTTTCGTCTGAATGATGAAGAACCTCTTTTGAAATTCCTGTTTCTTCATTACCCATCACAATGGCGCAGGGCTCTGTGAAATTCACATCGTAGATCAGTTTTTGAGCTTTTTCAGTTGCTGCAAATACTGAAACTCCACTTTGCTGAAGATAATCTACAACGTGAGCCAAATTATTTTCCTTACAGATTTTGATATTGTACATTGCTCCCGCAGAGGTTTTTATCGCATCAGAATTAATCGGCGCTCCTCCTTTTTCCGGAATAACAACTGCATGAATTCCCACACATTCTGCGGTTCTGCAGATGGCTCCAAAGTTTCGCACATCGGTTAATCTGTCAAGAATTAAGATGAAAGGTATTTTTCCTTCTTCAAATAATTCAGGAATAATATTTTCTATTTTGTGAAAAGGGACATCGGAAATAAAGGCTACCACACCTTGATGATTTTTTCTTGTAAAACGGTTCAGTTTTTCTACAGGAACGTAGTTGGGACGAATTTTATATTTCGCTAAAACAGCTTTCAGTTCTGCGTAGATTTCTCCCTGTAAAGCATTCTGTACAAATATTTTGTCAATTGTTTTCCCTGCTTCAATCGCTTCTAAAACGGGACGCAATCCGAAAATGAAGTCGTCTTTTTTATTAGGTTCTGAATTTCTGAATTCAGGTTTTGAATGTTTATGTTGAAAATCGTCCAAAATTTTATTTTTTTATTTTTAAATGAGTAAAAGTGCAGTCACTTTTATCTCTTGATTCTTTTTTTTTAGCTTTTAGAATTTTTCTCCTAAAATTGCTCTTTTCTGGGCCATTGCATAGCCGTAATGCAGGCTTTCGTGCATATTGTTAAAAATAATTGCATCCTGAATACTCTTCAGATCCATCCCGAAACTGGTGGTGTAAGGCGTGTAATCTGAAAAGAAATCATTATCAAAATCCTTCATCAATGTTTTGGATGTTTCGGTTAACAGAAACTCAAGATCTTCCACTTCAGATTTCTGTACATTCAGATTTGGCATTGTTCCTTTTTTGTAGGTTTCGATCCAGTATTTATCTATTCTGAAAGGATTTCCACTCAGGTAGTAATGCAGCAATTGCTGTGTGGCAACAGTATGAGCAATATTCCAATACATATTATTATTAAAACCATCGGGGATTAACAAGAGATCTTCGTGAGAAGTGTTTTGCAAGATATCCAAAAGGTTTTTTCTAACCTGTCTGTGAGCTTGAAAATGATAATTCATTTTGCAAAAATTTAATCACCAAAAATAGTTTAATAAACTGAAAATGACAATTTTTGAGTAGGGGTTTATAGTAAATTTTATGTATTTTTTATGAATTACAGACGAATATAAATATAATCTACCATTTTTATGATTCCGAATCTCTCAGATGTAAAAGAAGATTTAACAAATTTTAACTCAAAAATGGCATTTGTTGTGTTGATTAATGCAAGTATTTATCAGAAATTTACCACTTATTTTAATTAAAACTATGTCAGATTCATATCAAGCAGAAGACATTCGTCAACTCACGGAAAAAGTAAGAGAACAGAATATTTTCTTTTCACTTTTGAGGCAGGAAATCAATAAAGTAATCATCGGACAGGAATATATGATAGACCGACTTTTGGTAGGACTTCTCGGGAATGGGCATGTTTTGCTGGAAGGAGTTCCCGGGTTGGCAAAAACTTTAGCGATAAAAACTCTTGCCGATGCTGTTCATGGTGATTTCTCCAGAATTCAGTTTACTCCGGATCTTCTTCCTGCAGATGTTGTGGGAACGATGATTTATAATATCAAAGAAAATGACTTTTCTATAAAAAGAGGTCCTGTTTTTGCCAATTTTGTGCTTGCTGATGAAATTAACAGAGCTCCTGCAAAAGTGCAGTCGGCTCTTCTGGAGGTGATGCAGGAAAAACAGGTGACGATTGGTGACGAAACGATGCCTTTGCCGAAACCTTTTTTAGTTTTAGCAACACAAAACCCAATCGATCAGGAAGGAACCTATCTTTTACCAGAAGCGCAAAGCGACCGTTTTATGCTGAAATGTAAAATAGATTATCCTGAATTTGAGGACGAAAGAAAAGTAATGAGAATGGTTTCTACTTCGCATCAACCCGAAGTGAAGCAGGTGATTTCTCTGCAGAATATCGTAGAAGCAAAATCTATTGTTAATCAGATTTATCTGGATGAAAAGATTGAAAAATATATTCTGGATATGGTTTTTGCAACCCGTTTTCCTGAAAAATACGGTCTTTCTGAACTGAAAAATTATATCAGTTTCGGAGCCTCACCAAGAGCATCGATCAATTTGGCAATCGCTTCAAGAGCTTACGCTTTCCTTAAGGGAAGGGCATTCGTCATTCCGGAAGATGTAAAAGAACTGGCTAAAGACGTGTTGAGACATAGAATAGGATTGACCTTTGAAGCGGAAGCAGAAGAAATTTCTTCTGAAGAAATTGTGAACAGAATTTTGGCTAAAATACAGGCACCATAAATAATGTAGCAATTTACCAATGTATCAGTTTACCAACTTCTGGATTGTTATATTGATAAACTGATACATTGTTACATTTGAAACTATGCAGATAAAAGACATCATTAAAAAAGTAAAGCAAATAGAAATCCGTACCCGAAAGAAGACGGAAGCTTCTTTGATGGGGCAATATCACAGTGCTTTTAAAGGACAGGGAATGACGTTTTCTGAAGTTCGACCGTATCAGTTCGGAGATGAAATCCGCAGAATCGACTGGAACAAAACCGCACGTTTCCGTGAACCATTTGTAAAGGTAATGGAGGAAGAACGGGAACTTACGATGATGATTTTAGTTGATATTTCTGCTTCAATGGATTATGGAACAAGAACACAGCTGAAAAGAGAATATGTTGCGGAAATTGCTGCAAGTCTTGGTTTTTCAGCAGCCGGAAACAATGATAAAGTGGGATTAATTTTGTTTGCAGATAAAGTGTACAAAGTAATTCCGCCACAAAAAGGAAGAAAACATATTTTGTCGATTATCAGTACGATTCTTACTGCAGATTATGTTCCTGCAGTTTCAAAAATTGATAAAGCTTTAGAATACATGATGGAAATTTTCAAAAGAAAATCGCTTGTTTTTTTACTGTCAGATTTTGGAGATTCTTACGATTCTAAAATGCTTCGTGTGGCATCCAAAAAACATCAGCTTTTGGGAATGAGAATTTTTGATGAAAAAGATAACGAAATTCCGGATGTGGGTTATACACTTTTTCAGGATGCCGAAACAGGAAAGGAAATTTGGGTAAACACATCCAATGCAAGGTGGCGGTATACTTTTGCTGAAGCGCAAAAACAGAAGATTAAAACTTTAGAGGAAGATTTTGCCAACAGTTCGGCAAGCTTTATGAATATCAATACAGGTGAGGATTACTCAAAGTTGCTGTATCATTATTTTCAGAAGAAATAAACTTTATAAACGTTGATAATAGTCGGCTTTTAGATTAAAAAGCAAAATACACTTTAGATAAAACTCATTATTTAGAATTGAAAAAATTAGTAATATTCTTATCATTTTTTATCTGTGCAAATTTTTTTTCACAGATACTTTCATCGAATCTTGAAAAGAAAACTTTAGCACTGGGTGAAGTCAATCGTTTCACGGTGAAAATTAACAATCTGAATAGTCAGGAAGTAAAAACTGCTCCCAAAGATGAATTGTTGCCTTTTCATTTTGAAGAAATTAAAGACAGTATTGTTGTAAAACCTGATGTTTATGAAAGAACGATAGAGTTTTCGATTTTTGATGAAGGAACTTACACCATTCCTGAACTTGAAT
>JAMRYI010001509.1:0-21657 GCA_029231635.1 Ditylenchus weischeri
TAACCTATGGACCATATTTCAACTTCACCATACAAAAACTTTGAACGTGTTTGTTTTGCTGTTGGGTACCAGTTGCATTCAAAGCTACAAAAATGTATATGCTTTTCTTTGACCAATGCCGCCTCAGTCTAGCTAATGCTGCTGACAACTCTTTCCCCAATGTGTTCATTCACCAATTGCTGCCTAGCTGGTGTTAGTGATGTGAATAAAAAAGTGATAAAGACGTCAAGCGGCTGTCCCACCTAGTGTGAACGAGCACACCTAGACTACTACTTCACAAATTTAGTTGTTGGTTGTGAGGCCAATTTGCTTGCTTTATTTCAAATTGGTCTGCTAGTGGAAAGACAAAGGGCTTTTTCCAGCAAAATCAGTCTCTGTGGTTCTTCACCAAAAAGACACCTGTCCAGCCTGCAGGATGGCCTTCTATTGTATTGTTGGTTGGGGAGGAGGAAGTGGGGGGAGGCAGAATAAACATGATTTATTATTCAAATCATTACAGCCTCTACACTTTTTTGAATGAAAGGTTGTGGCGAGGGCGCGATACTGTGTGTACCGCTCACCACAACAATAACTACTACAAATTCAGCCTGCTACTAACCTGGGAACTGTGCAGTAGAGTGGGTCAATTTGAGGCAACAACTGTGGCTTCATACTTGTTAAAACAGGTGACGAGGAGTGTGAACAAAATATTAGGTTCTTTTACAGGGTTTAAATTTGAAAAAGCCTTACAGGGACATGCCTCTGCCTTACACAGTTAACACCGCCTCAGTTTTTCGAAACGCACGGACATGCCCCTACAATAGGAAATGCGATTTTGGAAATTTTCCTAAGAGGTTGGGAACAATTTTTTAAAAGTATTTTCAGCTAATAACCTTTAAACACCAACTTAATCATGGTTCAACAGTAAACACGCAAAGTATGAACAAGATTTTTAGTTAAAGAGATAAAATATAGAAATCTACTTTCTATATTTTTATGAGTTTTTTAGCTTATTTAAAAATTTTTAAATCTTTTTGTGTTTAAACGTTTTTTTACTTTTTGAAAACAAGGTGATTTTCAAAAGCCTCCAAAACTACATTATTTTTTAAAAGACCATACCCGTCCACGATAGCCCCCCGCCAATATAAACAATAAGTAAATTAATTAATTAATAATTTTAGGTAAAGTTTTGTTAAAAACCAAGTTAAAAATCCGTGCAGAAGTTCAATGATTAGGGAAATTTCTTGGCGGGGACCAACCAGACCACCGCAAGCATGGTTCTTTAATTTTTTCTCAAATGACTTTTTCCCTAATCGATTCTTTCCAAAATATTTTATTTTGTTAAAAAATTAATTTTGCTAATCATTGAACTTCTGTACGGTTTTTTCAACTTTGTTTTTAACAAAACAAGGCGTAGAATTTAGTTTTAGGTAAAGTTTAACTAGAAACCAAGTTGAAAAATCCGTACAGAGGTTCAATGATTGAGAAAAAAAAATTGGCGGGGGACAATTTAGAACGGACGGGCACGGTCCTTTAAACAAACAAAAACATTTCTTGTAATTGTTTTATTTTACGTTGTATTTAGCATAAAAAGCGAATCAAAACCAAAAAAAGAATTGAAGCATCGCGGAAGAAGCTCTCCAATTACAGACAGGAAGCTGCGGAAAACCAAATCTTTTTCCGCAAATAAAACTCTGTGCCAAAAAAGAGCATCTAAGCACAGAAGCCGGCAAAAGCTCAAATAATTGTGCACAAATAAAAACAGCAGGGAAATTAAGTTTGCGGATATAGCTGCACATTCCTACCATATTTGAGTTGGACTGAGCGAAATACAGTCTCCACTTCAGCTAAATCCATTTAAAAAGAGATAGAGTGCAAAGGAGGACAGGAAAGAGCACAATGAATGGGTTAATAAAAAAACGGATTTTTTTAATTCATAGCCGCAGTTACAATTGCTATCGTTAATTATGCTTTAGACCTATCCACCTAAGCGGACCCTAAATTCTTTTGGAATTCTTCCAGACTAAAAAATGGTACTCTTCGGGCCGACGTTTAAAAAAGTAGAAAGATATATCCAAAAACACGGTTTTTGGAAAAAAACTGTTTTTTCAGCCAAAAGCCGGCCCATAGCTTCACTTTTTTTAATCTTAGCTCGAAGATATCAAATAGTAAAGAGATTTTTCCAAGTTTTCTTGAAAAATTTAGAAAAAATCCAGGTCAGCTTGGCCCTCTTTTCGGCTTTCAAAGATACCGGTTTTGGGCCTATCGACTGAAATTTTTATTATCGATTTCAATCGACTCTCTACGTAAGAACATAAAATTTTTAAAGCTACTTGTTTACCGAACTTTTGAAATTTTTTATGAACAAGAGTAATCAAAAAAAAACATAACTTTGAGAAATGTGACCATAATTAACGATAAAATCAACTGTATCTACATAGTTAACTCGGGGTTGTTTATTTAAAATAAAAGGCCTACCTTCCAGCACTCTGTCCATTCTCCCTGATTCATCGGCTGCATATGATGCTGAAAAACTGCAACCAATAATAGTAGCACAATAAATAGTTCTTTGTATGGTTTCCTCCTTGTACTAAAAGTCTTTGACTTCTCAACATTTGAGGTGTGGAACACCACCAAGCTTGCGGAACATGCCTATAAACTTCTTCAACAATTTCACATTTTGAATTTAGGGGAGGCTGTGTAGAGGTAGATGGCAGGGAACAAGCTCTGTCACAGCCATGTTTCATATCTGCAAAAAATAAAGAATTGAGCCAGTAATTAGTTGTGACTGCAAGAGGCTGGTGTGAATACATAAATGAGGGGGGGGGAATAACAACTCTTAACTAGACTAATAACACCCTTCCACCAGGCAGGCAATAGCTAGATGATGGCTATTGCCTGCCCAGCAGCAGAGTGGCCGGACCTTTCAGCACTCAACCAGCATTTGTGCCCCTCCCCAAGGGGGGGAGGGAGTGTTGGTCATTTAGTGTGGGGGCGGGACACCCACAATAACATCTACTAGTGTAATTTATAAACAGTTATACAGCAGGTCTCTACCAAATGCAATAATGACACGAATGACCCTAAATATGATTGTCGCCGAAAAACACAGAATTAAGGAATGAATAAAATTTATGAAATGAAAATAGAACAAGGATCAAATGGCGACAAAACTGACCATCAACACCAACTAATGACAACTTGACTGGTCTTAAACCCAAAAATTTCACAGTGAAAACAAACCAGCGCACCAGGGAGGGGCACCGAAATTTCAGAGGCCACTTTATGTAGTGCTTGTCAATTTTCGAGGCCATTTTATATTTCCAAAAATTGAATATTTAAGCTTACTCCACACAACAGGAATGTGTTGAATTTAAAGAAATATCAGATCGGATATGAGAAATGTCAAATATCAGATCTCGAAAAGTACCGGTTCAGCCATGCTAAAAAAATTCTCTTCCATGTTTATGCACGACTTAGCTTTCTTTGCCAGTAAAAACCTGCTATAAGTGGCAGGAAGTTTTAGTTCTTAAGATTATGAGACGAGCTTAAAAGATGCGACTGAATGGAATAGCAGCTCGAATCGGCTAATCCAATTACGAAGTTTTTTGAAAGAGAAGAAGTTATCTTGCGAGACAGTTTCATATAAAAGTGCTTGAGTCTTCTTTTCTGAAATGAAAATTCTGAGAGAAAAACTAGAAGGAAGAGATAGAAAATAGCTGAGGTGAGGAGGAAAGGAATGTAATTTGTCCTTCGCTTATGGCGCAAACATTTAATATCTGCTATTTTGCGTCCATCCATTTACAGCCCAATCGATGGACATACATAGATACACACCTACCCAACCAACCTCACTCCCACATACATTAATCCAATTCACACCCTGCTGCTGCTTGAGCCACAGATACCATCTACTTCCCTATAAATAAGGGGGGATGGGTTGTGAACCACAAAAAGAAGTGCTACAAACTCAGCGGGGGCACATGCGGCTGCTTCAATGTCAAAGCAGGTCGATTGATTCGTCAGAGAGGTTGGCAGGCAAGGCAAAGGAGTGATTACAATCTATGGCAACAACAATTGTTAGATAGACAGGAATTAGTTGATTGGATTAGAAGCAGAAAAGTATCATCAGTACCACATTTCTGTGCTCTTGTACAGAAAGTAAATTAATGATGCAAAATGTTATATGATCACATAAGCCAGTGGTCCATTTACCCACTAAATTATTATTTTCACTAAAATAACAGACAAGAGAACAAAAGTCTAGTTCACACAGTTGCATGGATTATACATTGACCAGTGGGCGAAAAATAATAATTGTAGTTGTTACTGGGCATTGAGTGGTGTTAATTGGACATGCAGCAAAAAACCCTGTTTTTACGGCAACCGGACATTTTCGGATAAAAGTCCTAAATTTCGCGCGAAGGAAAGTTTTGTTAGCTCACTTTTTGACGACGCATCGAGCTGATTTTTGCAGGACCAGTGAACATACCGAGAAGAATTGGTCCTGAAAAAATCAGGTCGATGCGTCGTTAAAAAGTTGGGGCTGACAAAACTTTCCTCAGCGCGACATTTACGACTTTTATCCGGAAATGTTCGGTTGCCGTTTTTACAACAACTAAATAATTATACTTGATGAAGCAGTCTCAAAGTCAGCCAGAAAAATGGAAGGAAATCTTTTCATCTCTAAAAAAGACACAAAACATTTGCTTATAAATATATAGCGTGTGTGACTAGTACTAACCAATTGTTGTTCTTCACATGGGGGTTGGAGAAAGATGCTCAAAACTCAAAACAAAATTGAAGCAATAATCAAGCTGACCTAGGGTCGTATGCTGAAGCCCGGGTTTTTTGTAAAGCTCAGATTTTTTGTAAAGTTCGGATTTTTTGACGTTAGCATAGCATTTTAATATTTTTGAATATCCGGACATTTTACTCATTTCGGATTCTTTAACGTTACAGTCGTACTCGATGAAATTCCACCCGATAAAGGGCCTTTCATAGGTCTGTCTTTATCTAGCAAAAAGAAAGGCTAATATACACAATGTGTGCGACGCCCGATAATGCCCAAAATCATCTTAGTTGTGCTTCTTTTGATGTTTAGCATTGAGAAAACACGCTTTTAGAATTGGGAAAGCACGCTTCGCCATGAAAGTGGCCCCTTTTTATTCCCTTCCCAATACAGCCCATATTCCCTTTGAAAATGTTTTGGCGACAAATTAAAATACATTTTTTCGATATTTTTTATATATGATCCCTTGGTCCCCCAAGGCACAAATTCTTTTTCGAAAAAAAAGCTTTTTTACCAATCTTGAAAACGTGTTTTCTCACGTTAAACATCAGAAGAAGTACGATGAAGATGATTTTGGGCATTTTCGGGTGTCGCACTCATTGTGTACTCCGGCCCAAAGTTTACCCTCGATAAACCGACACCCTGAGTCCAGCCCGTGGTATTCAAAAATACCCTCTATTTCTCTTTTTCTATCCAAACTTTCCACGCAACTTCTTTCCGTAGCATCTTTTACTCTTTTTTTCGTTGCGCAGTATTGAAGGTTTGATTGTAATGAAAAGGAATGGAAGCCTAATCGCAGAGGCCTAAGGATGATGTAGGCTTGTTTGTTTTATAATAAGAATATCGTGGACGATTGAAAACTGGGTTGCAATGCCCTGACTATATATTGGTTTGATTATGATGATTGGAGGATGAATTAAAATTGTTGAAGATAATTGGAGCTTTGGTTGAAAAGATCCGATGAAAAGACCCGGATCGATATTCAACCACTAATCATTGTTGTATTAGAGAGCCATGATTGAATTTGAATTATAATGGTGGAGGTTGATGATAATTGAAGTGTTGATAATTGTTGATAATCGAACTGTTGATAATTAAAGATTAGATGGAGATGGTTAATGATTCAGTTAGAAAGGCAGAAGGACGGTAATAAACAATGTATCTGCTGTGTGTAGCCCCGATTGTAGTTGGATTGCACCGGCTGAGGTTGACTGGAAGCCGAATCAGTTCAAATAAATGAATTGACTAATCCAGCCAGTTGAATCGATTCAAATGAATGAATTGACCAATCCAGCCATTTGAATCGATTCAAGTGAATGAAGAGAGTTTCAATTGGCTTCCACCTTGACCTTCTTTGGAGCACTTGGACCATTACCATTAACTTCAACTTCAACTTCTTAACTTGGACCATTAAGCATTACCTTTCTTTTCTATCGCTTCCTTGTGCCTAGATGATCGCAGATGGTCCTTAAAGGGATGATGTACCACCGCAATATTTGAGAACATAACCGCACTCGCAAGTCGCTTTATCCAAGACCTTCTTGAAATGCTCCCAGACGACCCTTGGCATTCTTCTTTAATACAAATAATATCCAATTAGAACCAGACAAAAAATTGGCAGAATAGAATCAGAACTTTCGACTGGAAGAATCGGAAAGTCAACCAATAACGATTCTTCGAAAATTTTTCGAAGAATCGGATCGAACCGAAAGTCGAAAATCGAAATTTTCGAAGAATCGGATCGGATCGAAAGTCGAAAATCGAAATTTTCGAAGAATCGGATCGGATCGAAAATCGAAAATCGTTTTTTTCGAAGAATCGAATCGAATCGAAAGTCGGAATTTTCCGACTTTTCGACTGAAAAAGTCGAAAACGAAGAATCGCTTCGCCAACCCTAGTTATAAATTCAAACGAGAATTACTTTTTAAAAAGCGTTAAATTTTTTATCGCAAGCATTAAAATATTTTATCGCTTTTTATCTATTTTATAAATTACAATTTATGGTGCCTTTTAGTCAACCCTCGATATAGTATAGCCCCTTGGTATCGTGAAAAACACACACCATATCGAGGGCTATAATATATGGAACGACTAGTGTATATTATTTTTGGTGTTGACTAAGCAATATTAATCGTATTTAAGGTTTTCGAAATGAGTGATAGTCCAGCGACCGAGCAATCTAGAAGAGCCAAAGTAAATTTCGGGTTCTACCGGCGGCTGGTTTGATACGTTACTTGATGCTGGAAAGCTTATAAATAAGATCGTTTGCAAAGAAGCTGAATGTCGTGTTATTTTCAAAAAAAAAAGTGGCGAGAGTCTAGGGTAAATCAAAGCCGTCTTTCATAAAATTTCTGTTCTTCTTTAAGCTATCACATTGCGTTGCACAACAAAAAGGAACCAGCTTCACAAGAAGATATGAATAGTGCTCTTCTGAAGTTTATTATCATTTCTGGTCAAGGGTTTCATCGAATTTCTTGATTCTTTTCGTAAAATTTCGTAAGTCTTCATTCATTTGCAAGCGCTTTTTCACCTTGTGATTAAGAATTGAAGCTGAGAAGGCTGGATCAAAAAAGACTGCCAAGGATTTGCTACCTTCAAGAAATACTATGAGCAAGCGAATTGATGGCAAGCTAGAAGCGGTGAAAATCGATTTATTGACAAAAATTGAACTGCTAAAGACTGTTGGCGGTGGAATAACACTGTATTTCGCCAAAAAGAATGTCGATTACCTTGCTGTGACTGCTCATTTCGTGGACAACAACTGGTCAGTGTATTTAGTTCGTGATCGCTTCTAATGAATAACAAAAAATTTCAAGGTGCAAGCAGGACTTTGTGATTGCCTTTTCGCCTCTCTCATTTTCGGCCAAGAAGACATGTCTATATGTGCAAAAACTTCTCAGCGAACAACTGCAAAAATGTGGTATACAAGCTCGTGATATGTCTAACCTCTTTGTGACAACTGATGAAGGGTCCAATGTTTTCTGCCTTGGAGGTGAAAACCGTATGCCTTGTATGTGCCACGTCAAAGCAACAATTGCCAAGCGAGCTACCCGTCCATACAAAATCTCGGATCTGTCAAGCCAAATGGAAGAAGTCTGTTCAGAAGTGGAAGTCAGCCTTCATCTCATGGAGAAATGGGTCAACAAGTTAAGGTGAGTAGTCTTCCGCAGCGATTCTGAGAAGACGATGGGGTTCGATCCACAGATAGGGGCAAGCTTCGATGAGGTCAGAAGAATCCAGCCTGCCCTGCCGAGGATCAAGAAGAGTACGCTAGAAGAGAAACAGATGGAAGCTATCGAAGAGAAATCGCTCAACAAAGACCACCATGAGGTAAGCACGGTGCTTTAAAATATTGCCTTGTTTTATTTCTGACTTTAGCTTGTAAAGATTCAATTGGAGATGGCTCAGATCGAGAGGAGGCAGATGCTGATGGACCAGAAAGAGAAGAGCCTGAATGAGCGCGGCAAACTGCTGGATGAGCGCGAAAAGAAGCTGGATGAGCGAAGCAAGCAGTTGGATGGGCGCGGCAAGAAGCTGGAGGAGATGGGAAAGCTGCTGGAAGAAGGCGAGATTTGATTTGTTGTTTTGTTGGTGTGGGTAGTTTTTGTTCGTTGTCTGGATGTGTTCGGAATAAAACGTTGAATTGACGTGGTGGTCCGGCTGTTTTCTTGTGTGTTTTTAGTTTGCCTTGTCTGTCGCATGTTGACATGTTGATGAACCCATGTGAGATGATTTGCTCAATTAAATAGCTGTGAGAGGTGGAGGAGCAGACTGAACTGTGGTGTAAAATAGGTTCCCATCAGCGCAAAATGTAAGCTGGTGATAGCCTCCATGCTTCTTTGCTAAACAACGTACATGATAGTGAGCTAACAGAGTATAGAATGTGAAAGGCTGACTGACTTCAGCCAAAGTTAAGGGTGAGAAAATCGGCCAACTATATAACCCCGAAATAGCACGAGCATGAATGATGCATCGGTGGTCTAGTGGTTAAAGCTCTTGACAGAAGATGAGAGGCGAGGGGTTCGATTCCTCTCTGAAAAAGGGACTTTAAAAATCTGTCAGAAAATAGGACAGTTGATCGAAAATCGGTCAGATTTTCTGTCAGATAATCGGTCAGATTATCTGACAGAAAATCTGTCACATTTTTTCTGCAGAATCGTGCCCTGCATACGGGCACAGGTCTACCCTTGTCTTGCTCATCTAGCAAAGCTAATGTTTGGATGCCAAGCGTCTTCTGCACCAAGTAAACGTGCATTTAAAAAGCTCCGATGCATCGTGGGGGAACAGGCTGGATCCAGAAAAAATTACAAACATAATTCAACTCCGATCACTTTGTCTGAGAGATGTTGTTTAACTTTTTGTCATTTAATGAATTTAAACTAATAAAGGCATGCGAAAAGTGGTGAAATGTCAAGTAATTTACCTTGAAATTTTTGAGAAATAAGACCAGGAAGACGTCTCAAAGTGAGATTTATAAAAGTGTTAAAAAGCATTAAAAAAGCGATAAAAATTTTATCGCTTTTATTAACTTTTTAACGCTTTCTGGTTTTGACAAAACGCCAGAAATTTTAACACTTTTTAGTTTTTTTAACGCTTTTGACATCCATGATTGATACATAAATTTTCCGTGCTCTTTCTGTGTGTTTATTCAGATTTTTTTTACGCAAAAAGTGGATTAGAAAGTTATTTAAAAATAGATGCAAAATTGATGTTTTTAAAACAGCATATCTGATAAAGTTTTAAAACACATAAACACACTGCTGAATAAAGAAATAAATAAGCGTTCCAATGAGGTGTTACTTGCCTTACCGCAAAAAATAAAATGTTTAAAACTTGCATTATTAAAAAAATAAAAAAAATTAGATGGGTCGAAAAGACCCACTTAGTAGTTTGAGTGTTAAGAAACGCGATAAGCCGACACCCCAATAAACCGACACCCCCGATAAGCCGACTTTCTTAAAAAATGCTATACATTCGAATCCCTACGTAAGAGACTATCTATGTAAGAAATAGCTTCATATCAAGAACGCTCAAAAACATTTGGTTGGTTTTCAATAAAAGTGATAAATACGGTCTTTCTACATAAGATACGCAAAAGACTCCCGTTGTAGGGGATGCTCTTTATAATGGACAAAATTCGGTCCAGTTGTAAACAGATACCGTACTTCCTCTAATTAACGCGCCCCTTGACTTTGAGGGTTTGTATCTCAGAGCAGAATTTTTTTTCGATCTGTTCTATTTTGCATTTTCTTATTTCCCCCCTCTACTGATTATGCTTTTTAGATGTTAAATTTTTGCTCAAAAATATCGAGATCGACCTCCAATTTTTACGATTTTTAGGTATCCAAAAAATAAACACGCCGGCGCGTTAATTAGAGGAAATACGGCACATGTCAGATGTTTGTCAAATGTTCCCTCTGGGTTGAAAATGTCTCTTCAGTGTAGAGGGTGTTAAAAATCTTAAGCAAAAAATCTAAACTTTGTCAGAAAATTCGAACTTTACAAAAAATCCGAGCTTCACAGCTTTTCAAAATGTCAAAATAGGTTCACTTTCCTCGATTAGCGTGTTTGCAGAGCGCAGTAGCAAAGCTTTTCATTTGAGGATATTACATAGCAAAAGAGGTTGTTTTTCTCGATGTCACGAGTTCGACCCCACCCCTGGACAGAATTAAATTTTAATTTTTTTTTTGCAAATTTTTATTATTATTCCATTACACGTAAAATTAAAAAGTAGGCACAGGTCATAAGTATCAGATTTTTAACTTTTCATACGAAATATTGAGTACAGGTCAAACGAAAGTGAAGACTTTACGTCAAACATAAGGCAAAAAGTTACACAAAACTTTGGTGCGTTGACGTTTCTCCGACTTTACGCATTTGCGTATTTTCGGAGAAAAGTTCAAAAACAACAGGGGGACCAAGGCAGGTTTTGTACGTTTTTTTCGAAAATTTTCAGATCATGTTCGAACCACCAAAAACCATCCAAAAGCACCTCAAGCCACCCAAAACACCCAAAACCAGCCAAAAAGTCTCAAATTAGCAGTCATTCTTCAACGGATATCGCTCATTTCCATGGGTTGAAATCATTTTTACTATTCTGCTTGTTTCTAATCATTCCTCGCCATCCCCTTGTAGTAAGTCTTTAGAATTAAAATTCCACACTGTTTATTCAAAATCCGAACTTCAACAACAATAATAAACTCCAACAGGGTTGGCAATATGTGGCTATACAGGCCACATGTGGCTTTTCAAAACGAAATTCACTTTTTATAAAAAAAAGGCGGTACTAATTCGGTTTAGCCCCACACTCCCATTTTTGATTTTGATTTTTCTTTGATGCGACAAACATCTTTCATTTATTCACATAGATACAAGTCAACAATTTGTGACCATAAAAAGAACATAATATCATTTCCACCGAACTTTTGGCGCCAAACAAAATCAGAGACATAGCTTTTAAAAACAGAACGATGTGTGCCGTATTCTTGCTTGTGCCTTCTCTTGAATTTTTGCCATGTTGATTCGATCGTCTGAGTGTGTGCACCAGTCTCCGGATCCGCGAAATTGACTGAGTGATTCACGGTGAAGTGAAGGAATTCCTCAGGCAGCTTTCTTTCCTTTCTTTTGGGAAAAAATTGTGCAAACTTGAGACACGAAAGCAAAAAATGGGGGCGTGGGGCTAAACCGAATTAGTACCGAAAAAGCCACATTTCGAGCCACATGAAGCCACAAAATGTGGCTTCTAATTTTTGCCATTTTTTGAAGCCACATTCTGTGGCTATAGCAGGCCACATGTGGCTCCGCGGTAAATTTATTGTTGTAAATCCTCAATTTATTAAGTAAAGTTATTTTACTGAGCTAAATGCAAGTAAAACGGTTGTTTTCAAATGATTTTATTAGCAGCTAGTAATTAAACCACTATTTAATAGTGATCTAAGACAAATAAGTGAAGAAATTTTTTCTGGTGTCATACGATTTCTTAAATCTGTTGCTACGTATCTTAGCGTTGAGAAGGCACGTTCACTGGAAGCTTGAATTGGGAGATATGTTTGAGCAACTAAGGAAAGCATGGGAAATTTCTAAATAAAATTTTGTCTTTTTTTTATTTATCAAAAAAAAAAACAGCCGAAATGAAGCTAACTTTGTTATAAAGCTTCCAAAATTCCAAAACAGGCATATCCACATTGATGCTTGTGTACATAGCTATCTCCTGTGTTAGTTCCACACTTGACGGTTCAACATCGAAAATAAAGTGAAACTGCTTTTTTTCAAATAGCCTGGCATTTGTCTATGTCAACTAGAGATCGTCATTTGCCCCATAACGATGTAACGATACGATGTTTCTGACTCAATTATTCAACGATCGATGTAACGATCGATTTTGGCTTTGGAAAACGATACATCGTTACGATGTTTTACACTAAAATTCGGCAAACGATGTATAATATAGGAAAAATGTTGTTTACAAATTGGTAAGCAAAATTTTTCTGCACGAAGTAATTTTAGCTTAAATTTTCGTTAACAAAATATAATTTCGCTCAATGCCAGACTATTTTATTACATCGCACCTTGCTCAGGACAAACAACAGAAACATTCAGTACGAGAAACTTAACAACGGGAGGTTTTTGTTGAGAAAAATGAGCATTTCCGCTTTTTCCGGCTTCAGATTGGATCTTCGGTAGTCATGGATATCTCTTGCCACTGAAAAAAAGTTGTTCGCTCGATTGGCTAGTTGCAAGAGGCGATAGATAGCGCTGCGCGATTTTAGCCAAGATAGCAGAACTTTTCTCATTGTCCTAATAAATGATACACAGGAGACTCTAAAGCAAAAGCAATATCAAATAAATTTACCTTCCAGTACTGTAATGGGTCAGCCACTGGATCGATGCACTTCTGTTTGGTGTATGACTTTAAATCTATCATTGCACTGCTCACCTGCTCATCGTTGAATCCTTCCTCATCCACAAACAAATGACTTAGCTGTCCGAAAAACGAAGTAGTGCGCTTGGGTGGAGGCGACCTGACCTCTGAAAACGTTGGATTTACCGTATTTCTTCTAATAGAAGCCCCGGGGCTTATATTTTTTACTCAGCCTCAAGGGGGGCTTCTATTAGAGAGGGGGCTTATATATGGGACGGGGCTGATTTGCCGTCACGGTTTTCGCCGTTGACAAAATTCGCCGTCGCAAAATTTCACGTGAAATGTTTTTTCTGACGTTTTTATAAAGAAAGTCTCTAAACGCTCTATGTATGTAATGAATCACAAAAAAATTGTCAACAAAAAAGGCGCGAATCCAAATGAAATCTTTTTTATTTTAAGGGGGTGCTTATATTAGAGAGGGGCTTATATTTTTCACTCAGCTTCTAGAGGGGGCTTCTATTAGAGAGGGGGCTTCTATTGGAGAGGGGCTTCTATTAGAGGAGATACGGTAATAGGGATCTATCACAATTAGGCAAAATGACCTTCACCGCATTCGAAAATGTTCCCTCTGTCATCCACTTCCCCCTGAATCCATTTTGCTACATTAGTATGTAAGTATAGTAAGTATAATAGGCGTATAAACTGCTGCACATGGATAAATTACAGGTCTTAAACACGCAAATGGCGTCGCAGGCAAAAACTTTTTGACTCAAAATGCAATAATTTAACAAATAATAGTATATTTATTGTTCATGAACGATATATCGTTACGATGTACGATGTTGGGCCGAAAAACGATGCGATGTACGATGTTTCAAAAATCGACCAACGATGTAACGATGCGATGTTTTTGACCAAAATCGGGAACGATGTTAACGATGCGATGTATCGATCGTGACGGTCTCTAATGTGAACGATCACAAACTTATTTTTATCATAAATTTCAAAATCATTCACATAAAATTGTCATTTTTTGTTGCGTTAATTTACAATATTCTGAATAGTCAAATGTTAAAACCTGAAAATAAATTCGCTGAGAAGCCACATGTGGCTTGCTATAGCCACATAATGTGGCTTCAAAAAAAATGGCAAAAATTAGAAGCCACATTTTGTGGCTTCATGTGGCTCGAAATGTGGCTCGTCATTTTCGAAAAACCCATGTAGCTTAGATGTGGCCCGTATAGCCACATATTGCCAACCCTGGACTCCAATATAAACAACTAAGTCAATCTTCTTTCTTTGATTTCTTTCAACATCTTCTTTCGAAATTTACTCATATCCTCCTGGCTGAAGTTTATCGGCGCGTTCCTGGCAACGTGCTCGGCAATAGTGCAGGCAAAGATCCCGCAGTCGCTCCCGTTCAGCTGTTTCGCTGTTTTCTAAAATAAACGAAAATATGCTAACAATCAGGTAACAAAATCAACAGTCTCATACATTTGATGTTGAATCGGCCCCTCTTTGACGGCACAAAGTGACGTTAAGTGACGGCACAAATAACAACTGTACACAAACCTTTTTACTTTTCAAGGCATTCAGGTGGATATCCACATACCCGATTGTTACATACACCTGGTTCGGGGTCTCGGGTATGTGAAGTCGTAGTTTTGGTCTTATTAAACAGGATTTGTAATCCGATTTTCTGTGCGACAGTGTCGTTTTATTTAAAAATTGGCAAAAGATTTTAATTTTTTTGTAAATGCATGAAAAGGCTATGTAAAGGTTGAACAGACCACGACTTGGGGATGGCGAGGAATGATTAGAAACAAGCAGAATAGGAAAAAAATGATTTCAACCCATGGAAATGAGCGATACCCGTTGAAATAATTTGCAGAATGACTGCTAATTTGAGACTTTTTGGCTGGTTTTGGATGGCTTGAGGTGCTTTTGGATGGTTTTTGGTGGTTCGAACATGATCTGAAAATTTTCAGAAAAAAACGTAAAAAACCTGCCTTGGTCTCCCCTGTTGTTTTTGTTTGTCTTTTCTCCGAAAATACGCAAATGCGTAAAGTCGGAGAAACGTCCCTTTACCAAAACTTTTTTTGCACCAAAAAGTACGAAATTTGCATCCTCAGTGACGATTCATATACCAAAACGTAGCCCCAAATCTCCTCTAAAAAGTTGGAGCAAATCTCTACAAAATTGAGCATCTATGGAAACAAGAAAGTGTTTCGAGTCAGGAACCCATTTTTCTAGTCAAATTTCAGGAATTTTTTCATTTCTTCGCAAAATTTGTTTGAAAAGCCAAAGTGAACTTTTTTTCACGTTTTGAAAAGCCGCGGGCATGTCAAAAAAATTCGAGCTATTGATAAATCCGGATTTTTTTCAAAAATCCGCGGTTCAAAAAATCCGAGCTTTAGCATACGACCCTACTGTGTATATTTCTTATTTGAACTAGTCATACTCGTCTTATTTTTAAAACCTTTAAAATTAGAAATTTTGTGATGATACCTCTTCACCTCCAAGCAATGTCCAAAACATCCAAAATCAAAGCCGTTCAATAAAAAAACACAAGCAATTATGTTTATTAAGAGGCACCCATATAAACAGTTCGCCAGTCTATTTAACAACCTATTATTACACACTATTAAAGCGTAGTTCCTTGACCGCTACATGAAAACAGATAGAGCAAGTTGTCAAATAATGTTTTCGTGGAATTCGCGCCACTCGCAGAAGTAGCATCAGGGAAAAGGAAGGGCAGACGACGACGAGGGGATGCAACGGTCATCCGATTCTCTGCCACTTTCACGCTCCTGCCCTGTCGCAATAGGAGGTCTGTCTCTTCGCTTACTCGACTGGCAATATGCTGTAAAGGTGAAAAATTTAGTTATTAAAACAGCAAACGAAGACAAAATTTGTCCGTAAAAGAAAAAAACAGTTCAAACCTGCATGAATATATTAGCCGCGCAGCAAATATTTTGACATAGGAGCACCTCTTTTGACTTAGCATCACTGCGCGAAACCAAGTTTTCAATTTTAAGACTACATAATAGAGGATAAAAACTTATAAGTACACAAAGTTCAAAAATCTACCTCAGCTCCAAGATTTCATCAAACACAATGCTAAGTTTCCGTCGATTGCACTGAACTTGCTCATTACCATCGATTATGTTTCGATTTGCCTGCCAATAGTTTGCTGGAGCAAGTCCACCTTTTCGACTGATTCTTCTCATTTCCTGGCTTAACGAATCATCTTTGGCTATAGAATATAAACTTTCAAAAACTACCTCAACGAATTGCAGATACACTTGTGGGCGACAGCATAGTGTTTGGCTCGTGTGGTCAGCAAATTCAACTCCTCGTAGAGACAAGACAAAGCATTGATTGGACGAGCTGCCATTTCTTTCTCCTTCACATCATCAGGTGTTTGCTGCTGTTCCTGCTCAAGTGAAACTTTACGGCGCTGTAGCATACCTAGCCAACCATTCTTTTTAGCTGAAAATAAATGTGTTTATGTAAAGGATAAACAGAAAGGCTTGAAACCTCCGGAGGGATCAGATCGACGCTTATAGTTCTTGTCTTTGACTGAATGCTCAATAGCTGGAAGAGAAACGGAGAGTTGGTTCTGCTCTTGCCAAAATCTGAACCTCGATCGTCGTTCTTTAAAGTACTGCGTGTAGTCGAAAGAAACACCTTAAATAAATAAATATTGAAAGGAAATGATTCAAGAAGTTTACCTTTTCCTTGTATTTCCCGAGCCAAAGAAGAAGCTTGCAATTGTTTAACATTCAACTGCTTCCCCACAGAATTGAGCAAAGCCATTAAACTAAAAAGGAATTTTTATATAGTAACTTAACACCCCGAGCACGGTTTTGAACCAGGGATGTGCATTTATGTTCGTCCTTAAAACGGACTTTTTCAACTAGTACACCAAAATGTAGCTAAGGCGTTTTCGAATGGTATATTTGGTATGGTATTGTATGGTATTATTTGTGCATTGCTGCATTTTTTGAAATCTATTACCGTATTTCCTCTAATAAGTGCCCATGCTCTAACAAGCGCCAACCCCTAAATTTAAGGACCTATATCTCAACACACCACCAAACCCCCAACCCCTAAAATTCAAAACAATTTTAAGAAAAATAGGACAATTTTTTTCCGTGTAGTGCTTTAAAACGGTAAAATATCAACTCGCGAAGGGTTCAACTCGCGAAGGTAAACTCGCGAAGGATTCAGCTCGTGAAGGATTCAGCTCGTGAAGGTCAACTCGCGAAGGATAACTCTGGGATAACTTTTTTTAAAAATGGTGGTTTTAGGTATCCCTCAAAATTATTTGGGGGAGCGGTAAGTGAAGGCAGTATATACCGCAGTAGCTTTTTGAAGCGGTATATGGCAGTAACGTCTCGAAATCTAATATTGCCAAATGATCACTAAAGAAGAGTAAGGAAGAAAAAATCGAGAAAAAAATAATATCTGTGGGAGACAATATGTCTTTCAATAATTGTTCCGGATAACTATACGAACGGAATTTGAAAAACCTTCGCGAGTTGACCTTCGCGAGTTGACCCTCGTCCCTCTGAAACAGGTTTCGCGTAGCCATTTCTCACTTATTTCCTCAAAATTTTTACCTCTACCTACTCTCCTGGTTCACCTCCTCACTCTCCTGGTACCCCTATTACTCTCCTCGCTCACCTACCTAATCTCCTGGCACACCTACTTACTTTCCTGGTATTTCTACCTACTCTCCTAGCTCACCTACTTATTCTTCTAGTACCCCTACTTGCTGACCTGGTTCACCTACCTAATCTTTTGGCACACTTACTTACTTTCTCGGAACCCCTATTACTCTCCTGTCTCACCTACTTACTTTTCTGGTATTTCTACCTAATCTCCTAGCTCACCTACTTACTCTCCTGGTTTACCTACCTACTCTCCTGGTACCCCTACTTACTCTTCTGGTTCACCTACTCACTCTAGTAGTACCCCTACCTACTTGTCTGGCTCACCTACTTACTCTTCTGGAACCTCTACCTACTCTCCTAGCTCACCTACTTACTCTCCTGGTACCCCTAATTACTTTTCTGGTTCACCTACTTAATTTCGTAGTACCCCTACCTACTCTCCTGGCTCACCTACTTACTCTTCTGGAACCTCTAGCTAGTCTCCTGGCTCACCTACTTACTCTCCTGGTTCACCTACTTACTCTTCCGGTAAATTCTCCCTCTAAATTTTTCAGGTTACAATGTTACAATCCTGATGGTAGCAGACATCATTTTTCTTGACTAACGGTCATAATCTAGTTGCTGTAGTACCATTAACTCTCAGATTGGGCAAGAAAACCACATGGTACTTTCCCTAAGTAAGTACTAACACTTCCAGAATCCAAAATTTTGGATTCAACTGAAATTAATTAAAATCATTGTGTCCTGCCCAGAATCCCTTCCTGAACACGGTTTGTTAAGGCTAAGGTTATTACGACTTATTACATGAAGGAGGGACGGTTACTTGGGGGTACTGTCCGGCTAGCATGATCTGGCCTACCCTGCGCCTAAGGCCTAAAAAACAGCCAAAAGTAAATTAAATTCAAAAAGGCGCGAATCCCTTTTAAAAAAAACATTGCTAACTGGCCGCTACTAACTGGCTTTACTGCTAACTGGCCGTACTCCCAAAAGTAGAGGGTCCGTCCAATAGGGAATTTACGGTACGTCAGTAACGACAAAACCTTCATATACGTTAGGAGGAGTAAAATGAGCTATATTAATAAAACTCTAATCTAAAGCCAGCGCTTTAGATTAGAGTAAGGTGCTTTCCAATTTGTGTTCACTTACTTGCTCAAGATTGGGTGTCAATAGACAAATGATGTGAATAGAACTTGCCTTTTAACGACAATAGTTATCAAAACAAGATCTTCAAATCACTCACACAGTATTTGCAAATGTGTTACGTACAGTAACCGCGATAAAATACATCCTTATTATAGAAATTCTTATGTCATAACGATAGAATATATACAATAGGACAGGATATATCGACAAGCACACCGAAGATATATACATACACTAGCAATTCGATAAACTGTAATGTCGGACCACTTGCTTTTCAACCAAGGACAGGGTCTTGACCTGCATCGACATCTCCACTCCCACCTGGTTTGCCAGCAGAAGCAGTCGTCGCAGCTTCACGACCCGCCAAAATTTTGCCACTGTAGATAAGAAGGATGATAACACCAGCAATTGCAGCAACCAATAAACTTAACGCCAAAGCTATGACATACGCAGTAGGAGAGCCTCAAGAAAACAGAAAGTAAAGAAAAACAAACACCATAAATACCCTTCCCCGAAAGATGAAGCGGAGCTGGATCGGTTCCTGACTCCGTAGACTGAGTGTCATAAGCCGGAGACGACATAGAAGAAGACGAGTTACTATCTAAGCAAATTTGAAGACTATTATTTAATTTTTTTTATCAAAAGGAGCCTATCGATACGGCATTGAAAGCACCTAACCATGGTTTCGGGTCGACGTAGGCTCAACAGTAGACAGGGGCTCAACGGTAGTCGAAGGCTCAACAGTAGTCGAAGACTTAAAGGTAGACGTAGCATCAGTAGACGTAGCATCAGTAGACGTAGCATCAGTAGACGTAGCATCGGTAGACGTAGCATCGGTAGACGGCATCGGTAGACGTAACATCGGTAGAAGTAGCATCGGTAGACGTAGCATCGGTAGACGTAGCATCGGTAGACGTAGCATCGGTAGACGCAACATCGGTAGACGTAGCATCGGTAAACGTAGCATCGGTTGGCGAAGGATCCCCTTTAGGCGAAGAATCATCGGTAGACGAAGCATAGGTTACCATGCTAGAATAAAAGATGTAGACTAGTAATTAGTTTACTGACTTACGAGTCTGAAGAAGGCTCGTCGGTCGAATCAGTAACAAATGTAGACGTGCCAACACTAGTCGTTTCAACAGGTACTGTTTCGGTAGCAAGCGGCCCGACAGGCGAAGGCGATTCCAAAGTAGTCGACAGAGAAGTAGACGTTTCCGTAAAGGCAGATGGAGAAGTAGACGAGTTCACAGTGTTCGAAGAAGAAGTAGACGATTCCACACTAGTCGAAATTGAAAAAGACGGTTCCACAATAATAGGCGAAGGAGTTGTAGTAGTCGAAGCGACGACTTTAGGAATTTCCAGCTTTTTACATCCCATAATCTCTTTTGTCTTAACATAACGTTTAAAATTGAAAGAAAGTTACAAAAAAGTTACCCATTTTCTATCATACAACTGCACAAATTCCAAATTGGAATCTTTGCACATCAAAGTTCCACTAAAAATGAAAATCATACCAGAAGCATAAAAAGGGCAAAATTACTTCTTGTTCTTTAGCGATTGCAACATACCATCAACTCTATAAAGACATAATTGTTTTCCAAGATTTCGTAATAGAATTAATTACTCAGAAAACTCATTGCAACCGATCATATTATAAACGGAAGGGGCCACAGCTCGGACAGATTTCATGATGACATCGTAAACACACCGACTACCTTTCTCCTAAAAATAAACTTTATCATAGCATGTGCCTGGAAATGAAAACCTCTTCAGCACACGGACACTCTCCAACACTCTCGAAACCTTTTGTGAGAGGAACACATGCACCGTCAACATACAAATAGTACTGATCCTTTTTGTGGGCAACAATATTCTTAGGATACAAAGAACGAGCAGGACTTAAAAGATCAATTTGGCTTTCAACCCAATGTTTGCTAAAACAAAAGTATTCAATGAGTGTGGAGCGATAACAAATGCTGACCCGTCTGAGTCGCTGACAAGCTTAAACATTTTCAAGAAAAGTTCCCCACGCAGACGATAAAAAGCATGCACCACAGTCTCGTTTTTGATGAAAAGAGCAATATTTTCACGCTGAGCATCAATATTCCTCTCTAAAACATTAATCAATTAATACAGGAATAGAAAAAAGGCAGGAATAACAAGACACGCGAAAACATTACCAGGATATGTGCCATCAGAGTTTATGATGATGACACCGGTAGCCACTTCACCCATATTTTCAGCCCCTTCAGTCATTTTATAAATTCCAGCCAACGTCAGATCAGTGCCTTCGAAAAGGGATGGGTCATCGATTTTGACAAAACATTTCACAGCTAAATTAAAGTGTGGCTAGCTTAAAATTCTCGCTAGAAAACTAAGAAATCTTACCTTCATCAGCATCGCTGGAGACAGAGATGCCCAGAAGCGAGAGAATTATGGCCAAACAGAACCAACGCAACCAATAGCCCATCAACATTTTTTATTGAGACCCACTTTTATTCAGGAGACGAAAGAACACAGATCGACAGCAATTTGCACTGAACATCAAACAAGTTTAGAAGCTTGCTTATAAAATCTTAAAAAATAAGCTGATGTTAGAGATAGAAAAACGCCACCCAACGGGATTCCAGGACGGGATTTTTCACCTAGATTGAGACCGGGACCGGGATTTTGTGAACCTACCGAGCGGGACCCCGTACGGTATCCCGGTAAAATGACCGGGATTTCAGTTGTCTTAATGTAAGCTGCAAAGTACCAAATTTTTTATATTTTTCAAGCATTTTTAGCAACGAAGCAAAGACTTGTCAAAATGCGTTCGCCTTTTTGTGTTTTTTTTCACCACTGTGATCAATAGTTTTTTTCATTAAGATGAGCGTGATCTGGAGCATCGGGCTATTTGAAAAGTTATCAGCTGGTGAGGCGAAATGTCGAATGTGCCAAAAACTAATCAAAATGTTAGACTACAGTACAAAGGGGCTTTTTACGCACGCAAAAACTCACGCGGATTACACTACAAAGCTGAAAGATGCAGAAGAAAAGCTTTCTTCTCAAAGAAATTCGATGGATCGTTTTGTCAAAATTCTGTCACAAGGTTTGTCTTTTATAAGATTTTTTTATTTGACCATTTATTTTAGGACAGTTGTCATCAGTGCTCGGAAGTCGTACTCGTACTCTTACTCGTATCGTACTCGTACTACGAGTAC